>JBAGKK010152482.1:0-24012 GCA_037177015.1 Euceroptres primus | reverse complement strand
TATTTTCTTAACATTTTTTCGTATCTGTAGTTGTTTTCGAGAAAAATGCGAAAATTCGATTTTATGAAAAAAATTCTTCTGGCCACAAAAGTTATTTAGCCCGCATAAAACTCACAAGATGTCTTCCTTATGATAGCACAAATTCAACAAAAAATTTACAAAAAATATAAGTGTAGGTTTTTTGAGAAAATCGACTATTATGAATATTTTCAAAAAAATCACCACCATTTTGTTAATTTTGAACATTTTTTAAATTTTATGGTGGATTTAGAAAGAAGACGATAAATGCTACCTGAGAAGAAATCTTAAATATCTTAATTAGGTCAAGAGTTATAGAAGTTTAAAGAAAAAATCTGGGTTTTTTGAAAAACAAAGCAATACATTCAAATACCCATAACTTCGTAGAAAATTTTTTTTCACAAATCACAAAAATATGTATGGCCTAATTTCCTCTAAAAACAACATATTTTGTCCCAGAGAGATTCTGAGACTTCAAATGTAGAACCTGATTTGAAATAGATTCGGTCATTTCAGAATGTTAAAAATATTTACAGGCATTTTCTTTGGACAAAACAAAAACTTGAAACTTCTTGGAATTAATAACCATTATTTTTTTGAGCTAAAAAATAGACTGCCTCTTGAAGTTGCTTCTGTCAAACTTGGAGCATTTTAAAAGAAGAACAATTCGTCGAGCATGGCTCCAGAGAGGAAAAGGAACGCACCCCTTCTTCTTTTTCACCCTCCTTTTTGTCAGTTCTCGTCATTATCTGACGACTATTGTCTCTGGATAAGAGTCTCACACCAAAGAGTTCATCCTTTCCCCTCGTAATACTGTCCGTTTTAAATGCAATCTCAAAAAGCACCTCAGCCTTCTTTAATGGCTTTGCTCCTCCGTTATTTCAAGTTTCTCTCAATTTATCGCTTTTCATTCTTACAATACACGAGCAACAAAATTAGAATACAAACGTTTCACAAATGACATTTTTATTGTCTTAAACAGATTTTTTAAAGCTGTCGGTAAAATGCTTGATACAAAATTTTCAAAAAGAGATTCTCATTGTACGATTTCCCAGTCTTAGGTAAATAAAAACAAAAACCATTTAAAGGATATTTAAACTTTTCCAAAGCTGAAAACAAAATTTCTCTGGTCAGCTAAAACATTTCTATTATACGTTTAACTCCACTTTATCTTCAATTATGATTCGATGTGCTTGAAAAAGTGCCTCGGTTTCAGTTTGTTTGAGCGACGGAATAATTTTGAGGTGGAATCGCAATTCGTTCATTAAAAACGGAAGAGATTCGCTCGAGAGAGGAAACAGCGCATGACGTTAATTAAAAACAAACATTCTAAAAAACAGAAAAAAATTATGAAGAACATGCCATGCGATATAGTACGGTGGCCCAGGTTCTATTAAAACTGAATGAACAAGGGTGATCTGCGAGCTTAAGTCTCGACCACACAAAAAACGGAATTCGAAACCAAAATTTGCACAATTTTAAATTCGTTGATGGTTAACTCCTAATTTGACTTCGTTGTTTGAACGTGTGAACACTATTAGCAATGTAAAAATGACAATGATTATGAGATTACGATAATACTAACGGTAGCGACAGTAAAGAAATAATAATCATAATTCTAATAATAATAATAATAATAATAACTAACTTAATATTTAATAATAAGTCATTATAGTATTAATTCAATGACATTAACACTATAAACGTAAGATTCATAATCTATAACTCACAGAACATGCGCTCCAAACACGTATCTCCAAAACTAATCAAGCAGGACCGAATTTCGAAAGAATAAAATAAAAATAAAAAATAAAAACAAAATATTTTTTGGACACAAAGAAAATCAAAACAGGGTATGAAGTAATTGAAATTAGCCCAGCTACTTGGTCAGATTTGAATCGTTCATGCAGTTATCAATTCATTTTAAAACTAATCTATGGGTTATTTTCAAAGAGCTTTAGAAACAGAGTGTACTTCGGATTCTTTGGCTTTAAACATGATTGCATAGACCAGAATACGACGTAAACCTGTGAAGATTCCACTACTATTCTAGACATTTTTATATATCGTTAATACTAAGAAAAAAAACCCATTGTTCTACACGATAAAAACGGATTTCGCACTGGATTGGACGATGGTCCAAAAAAAAAATATAAGAAAAAAACGAAAACTATAAACACGTATTAGTAAGATTCACTTCCTCTTTGAGAATTCTTTCCTATCCACCCTAGACTTTTTCCCGTCTGTTTTGTAAACAATTATCTAAAAATACTTTTGCTCTGCTAACTCGCTAAGATAGAAGCGAATATATATTGGGTTGCCTCTAGGAAAAAATAGATCACTTTCACGAATTAGACGAGAATTGAAATTCTCAGTTTCGCTTTTTTTCCATAAGTCGCTACAGGCATTTGGCAATTGTAAGGCAGTAAGTTTTATACTTAATGCGCACCAAACACTAAATGCAACGCCATCCACACTCAGAATTCGCATCAGATGTTTTTTCCCTATTTGTAATAGCGAACTTGTTAATTGAAATATGAAATAAATTATGGGATATTATTATATAGCTAATAAATTATCGGAAGCCAAGAATTTTATTTCTGGTGTGGATCGACGCATAATTTAAGGCCGCGCTAAAGGAAGTCAAGACATTCGTACAAAAATGAAGGAGGACTTTTAAGCTTATTGTAAAAAGAAACGTACCAGTACGTTTTCAACAATGAGCATTCAACAACGAGTATAAATACACTTTTTTCAAAAAAGAAATTGAGGAGGATTCTTAATCTTAATCAAAAATCTCTAAAGTCAAGCCTCTTGTGAAAAATGAGATACCAGTGACAGATCATTAATTTTAGTAAAATGAGATTCTTATATTACATTTTTTCTGAAAAAATCATGTAAGTTTCTAATTTAAGTTTCGAATCAAAACTAAAGGCTCTGGTTTCAGAAATGAAAATAAACTCCTTGCACCAAGTCTTAATTTTTCCAGACTTGAAATTCCTTTTCCTGCTTTCTTTCGGTTTCACTTGTAATTCTCCTAATTAAGGTTACAAAAATTTTGAATAAAGAGATGTTCTCCTCATTTTACAAAAATTTTGAATAAAGAGATGTTCTCCTCACTTCCTCAGATCTAATCTACTATCGGTCTATAAGAGAAGCCAAGAACCTCACTTGGTGGATGCTCGTATATTTTTCAAGACTCTTAACTTCGGAATGTACCGCTTGATCTGGTCGTACTTTGTCTACAATCTAGATTATCGAATATCGATGGACTACAAAAGCACTTCGGCTTGCTCACGATTCTCGAAGTCCTTTTGATTTTCGCGGCGAGACTAGAGTGGACAAAAGAGTGGCTTTGCCTCTTGCATCTCGGGTGTGAATAATAATCACAGTTTTTCTTTTTTTTTTTTCTTAAGAATCCTAGGATTCCTAAAAAAAGGGAACACACTCTTGAGCCTTCGACGCGAAACTCGATTGGCGCGTGTTTGCAATACAAACAGTAGTAACAGGTACAGTCGAGTGAAATCGATCGTAGCATAGTCCCTTGTACTCTGGAAAAGTAGTTTTTTTCACTTTCACGACGGCTCTAAATGGCTAGAGATAGGATCGTAATTGCAGTGGTAAAGGCGATCACCATGGCGAGCTTGGAAGTATCCCCAGCAGATACTATCGAGTAGTCCACAGTGACGCCGGAAGATTCTAAATGATAATAAAAAGTGTCTCTTGTAGATTCGTCGGTGCTGGTTCTAACATACACACGGCTTAGGACCTAAGGTCATGTGCCTACGAACTCGACTAGTACTCTATGGAAACTAGAAGAGAGCTAAAAAGCCTTGCGTATCTTGAGTTATGTAGCTTTGGAATAAACTGTGAAAAGCTGGTGCTTTAAAAAAAATCGTAGCAAGAAAAAAACGTCAAAGAAAAATAAAAAGGCAGACTCTTCAAGAAGGAAGGATTGGATCCTTCCTTCTTTAATTCTTACTCTTTTCTCTTTTACAAAAATTAAACATCTCAAAATTCGTCCACTGCGAATCGAGAATTAAATCTGCCGCTTGGTTGACTGAGATTTTTTGGAGATTTATCGATTATCAGCTTGAGGAGAGAAAATATCGTTGGTTGACGTGCAGTTAGTTTCCGTTTCTTTTTAAATTTTTATATTTTATTCATTGTTTACATTTTTTAAATAACTTTGGTTTATAAAGTTTATATATAAAATTCTGTACTCAAAAAAACAATATTTTTCATTTTATATTAAATCAGGGTTTCTAGCGTTTCTCCTTAAAAAAATTCCAGGACTTTTCCAGGCAAAAAATAAATTTTTCCAGGTATCATTTCTTAATTATTACCGTAAACTTCCATGAAAAAAATCTTTCCTTCTTGAACCTGTACAATAGAAATAATTTACACAACTAAATAAACCACATAAAATGTTCATTATACGATTTATGAAATTCTAGAGTTCAGCTAGAACTGTATTTACATATATGTATAAACTCAATAAACAATTTTTTAAATATTCATATATATATATAATTATAATAATTGTTAAATTATAATTATAAATATTGAGATATAATTATAATTAGTTGCATCAATAAAAATTCCCTGATTCTTTGAAGGTTTCCTCTGACTTTTCCTGATTTTCCCTGACCATTTTTAAATTTCCTGACCTTCCAGAATTCTCTGACCTGTAGCAACCCTTTCATTTCAAGAAAACTACTAATTTAAATGTAGAGATAAGAATTTCAGAACTATGAGTGAAATTCAAAGACTTTTCCAGGTTTTTCCAGGTAAAAAAGAATTCAAGGACTTTTCCAGGTTTTTCCAGGTAAAAAAGAATTCAAGGACTTTTCCAGGTTTTCAAGGATTTCCAGAACGCTAGACACCCTGATTAAATGTATAATATGACGAAAATGTAAAAAAATCTTGATCAAATAAATAAATGTTTAAATTACAAATATTTCTCATTCAAAATCGCAATGGTAGAATACTTGATCAAATAATTAGAAAAAAACGCACTGTTAAAAAGTTGCAGACTATTTTTAAAAACCCAGTTTTTAATATTGAATTTGATAAGAATGTTGTCATTCCAACTCTTGTCTCCCTATTTTACTAGAAAAACAACATATTTCAACAATCAAGGACAAGTTTAAAAACTTTCTTCTTAAAATAGCGAAGTTTATACTGTGTCAAGTTTAAAAACTTTATTCTTAAAATAGTGATGTTTATACTGTATCAATTTTAAAATTTCCTGGCTTTAAAAAATTACGTATTTTGATTCAAAAATCAATTAAAAGTTCCATACGATTTTTAGAATGAGTCATAAATAAATTCAAGGCAAGCCTTCTTTTGTTGATAAATTGAAAATCACACTATAATATTAGAAAAGAAAAAAAAAGGAAGTTGAAAAAACTGTGAGCACTGCAAAAAAACTAAAATATAAAGCTAATGTCAAAAATGAAAATGCATAAAAATTTACGTTAGTTTCGAGTTTCCCGTATACCGAAAAATTGCAAGTTACTTCTCTAGTTTAGTTTTCAAATTCGGATAACTTCTATTCGCGGCCTCATTTTGATAGATCTCCAACTCAGTTCCTCTAATATTCTCAATAAATCAAAATTATTTCAAAACAGAAACTTACCTCGATTGGTCTTAATCCTTATGACTCCTGGATCGCTCAAGCCAAACGCGTTGCGCGCTCTCACTTCAATCTTGTAGTACGTATCCGAGTAAAGTTGCTTCAGCCAATAATTCGCTCTCCTTCCTCTTTCTTCAACCTCTTGACAAGTTCCTGGTTGTTCGTCCCACCCTCCAGAAATTCTCTTCAACTGACAGTACCTAATATTAAAATGAGTTATCGGTTCTCCATTGTCAACCGGCGTGAGCCACGAGACTTCGTACTGATTCGAGAATGGCGACATATCATATTCCGCTCCAGGTGACATTTGATTTCGAATTTTAGGTACCGCAGGTCTCGATCTGTCTAGCGTTTGTTCTGTCATTTGATAGTTCCAGTCTGCAAGTCCTGCGTCATTCGCCGCCGCAAACCGGAATTCATAATTAGTCGACGGTCGCAAATTCTCAATAATGTAGGTAGAGTCTGAAAGAAAAGTAAAGAAGACTGGATAGAAACAACAATCCGACAATCGAACAACAATCCTTCGAGATAATCATCGAGCTTTTGATTTTTAAACCTCTGCTCTTTGCTGCAGCCTACAGTATCGTCTATTAAACCTAGTCTATTCATAAATATTCTGAATGATGTTAAATGAGAAACAAATTTAATTTTTCAAATTGGATTGCAGCAACTTACTAGCAGTCCACGTTCTGTTTAAAGCTTGAGGCCAGGTCTGTTCTGCAAGTTTGTACTGTATAGTGACCGTTTTAATCGGTAGTTCGTCATCTTGAATTGGCAGTACCAATTCGAATGATGCTGTTGTCGCTGTTAACTCAACGATCCTTACTTGGTTAAGCTTGCCTGGTCTTTTGCCTTCTTTGAGGATAAATTTATGATCCCTCGTACCGTGAATATTCGCAGCAACACACGTGTAGGTTGTGAAGAAACGGTCGTCGAGCGGATCAACGATCAGAGACGATATCGGCCCGTTACCAACGATTTGGTGCTGTGGGGATGATTGGAGTTTCATATCTCCGAACATCCTCCACTCGATTGTCGCGTTAGGAATACTCGTAGCTATGCAAGTCAGATTTCCAGGATGATGCTCCCATGCAAAAACAGTTCGGTTTTCCGTTGACTCGAAGGACGGAGGGAATTCCACTTGCAAATGTCCGTTCTTGAAACTGGTACCACCTTTGTTTTTACCTATGCACTCGTATAAACCGTCGTCGGATCTGAAATTAACAATGAAAATCCAAGAACTTCAAACAATCCAAGAAATTAAACTAATTTAATTTTTGAAGAAGTAAAACAAACCTGATAACTTTGTTAATGCTGAGAGTTCCAATCGTCTCTCCGTTGCGATCATCTTTTTGATTCTGGAGACTGATTCTATCATCGTTGGATTGTCCACCGATGACAAAGCAGTTTTTGGATGTGTGTTTCCTGAAAACAATTTCGGGTGGTGGTCGACCAAAAGCCTTGCACGTCATTTGCACATCCCTGCCAACGGGTATAGTCTTATTGATAAACTCCATAATCTTCGGTTTGACGATTACATTCAGTCTGATGTTCATGTTCGCAGTGCCTGCAGCATTCTCAGCAGTACATTGATATTCTCCATCATCGTCGCGAATAACGTTCCTGATTGACATCACACCTGTGTCCTTGTTAACAGCGAATCGATCAGCTTCAGACAAATCCTGGTGAGTTATGCTTTTAACCCAAGTGAATTTGGGCGGAGGTTTGCCTCTGGCTCTACATTTGATGTCAGCTGTCTCTCCTTCAACAACTTCTATTGTTGAATCCAATTCTTCGATTTCAGGCTTTATGTGGACCTGAAAACAAAGAGCAAAAACATTTTCGAATATATTGGAGAACCTGAGAATTTGGACAGATTTTTATTTTAATCTTTGGAACTTCTTGAGTTTTAGGTTTTCTTCTTTTTGGAAATAATAATTACCTCCACTCGAATGTTTCTTTCTTTAAGTTCGCCGGTCGTTGCCACGGAGGCTCTGCATGTGTAGATACCATCATCGTCCTCGGTAACTTTTTTGAGCTTCAAAGCATGAGTATCTATGATGTAGTGATCGTTCGTCCCGTCGATCAAATCACCATTGTGAAGCCAATCGACAGTTGGAGAAGGTCGTGCACGGACATTACACTTGACGTTGAAATCCTCCCCGAGTATTGGAAATTGATTTTCCGGAGCATCGTCCCACGTAATGGCAACTAAACAATTTTTAGAAATTCAAATAAACTACAGACTCTAAATTTCTATTTTGAAACAATCAAAGTCTTCTAATTAAAAAATTGATATTTGATATTTCTTTATTAGGCAAATCAATAGCCGAAGCCAATTAAAGAATTACAAACTAAATTATAGGCTAGAAATGAGCGTCTGAAAGTAAAAACGGGACAAAAAAGTTTATATCCCCTCCCACCAGCTGTGCGCTCGTTTGTTCTGGTTTTACTCGGAGAATTAGTTTGTTGCATTTTTACTCTGACGAAATTTTGTTCCGTTTTTACTCGGAAGATTTGCTTGTTCTCTTCTTATTCCGAAAAATTAATGTTCCATTTTTACTCACAAACTTTTTTTTGTCCCGTTTTTACTTTCAGCGGCTCAAATATAATAGTTGAAAATAAATTATATTATATATAATGAACAAATTATTGTGTTATGGCAGTCGTAACAATATGATCTAGTACTGAAATATCTCTTGAGAGCATCAAATAATAAATCTTACTTTTTTTAGCCTTCAGCTTTGAAAGTGAAATGCTTTCTAAATTAATTTTAAAGTCATAAATTTCAAAACCATTTGGATGCATTCCAACTTGAAAGCTTTTAAATCTGATACTCTGGAAGATTATTTTCTTTAAAAAAAAATTAAAAATCTTAATGCAGGGTGTCTACCGTTTCTCCTTAAAAAAATTTAAGGACTTTTCCAGGTTTTCCAGGTAAAAAATAAATTTTTCCAGGTATCATTTTTTAATTATTACCATACCTTTCATGGAACAAATCTTTTTTTCTTGAACCTGTACGATAGAAATAATTTATGCAAATAAATGAACCATATAAAATGTATATTATATGATTTATGAAATTGTTCAGTTTAGCTAAATTTACTTATCTGTATAAGCTCAATAAACTAGTTTTTAAGAAAATATTCTGTAAGAATAATTAGTAGTTTTCTACTAAGTAAGTTACCTGGTAAGCGTTTCTATTAATCTTTAATAAAAAATTACTATTTATCAGTAAAAAAACTTTTAAAAAAATTTAGTAACCTAACGAAATGAATTTATTAATAAGCCTTACTAAGTGAATATGTAGTTTTCTACAAGAGCTTACTAAAGCAATTGATAAACGACTTCTCCTGATTTCAATCTGAGTTGCTACAAAATTACAATCTCAAAATTCTCAGACTTTCCCTGACCTATTTTTCATTTTCCCTTACCGTTACCTGCCTTTATAATTCAAATTATAATTATATAATACAGGGATCACAGTGGTTCCGCAGTTCAATTTTAGGGAAAATAGGGGATTTCTTTTTCAAAAAAGGGGATTTTAAGAAAAGAAGGGAAGTTTTTTTTAATACCAAGGAAGCTGCAATTCGCCAGAATCTTAAAAAATTCTCAAAAATCTTAGACTCCTCTCTAGGATCTAATAAAATACTCCTCAAATTTCTAAACTTTTAGAATCTTTGGAATGCTCTAGAATTTTCAAAAATCCTTCACGAATTTTGGACTTTTCAACCAACTTTTAAAATCTGCTAGAATATTTTTAGTTTTCCTTAAACTTGTAGATTCATTTCACCTTTTAAAATTCCAAATATTTTCTGCAATTTAGATTTTTGAGAGTTTTAGAATCTCGCAAAGACTTCCTGATTCTTCCAAAATCTTCCATAGAAATCTAAAATCTTCTAGTCTCTCCCAGGCTTTTTTTTTGAAGACTCAAAAAGTCTACAGAATGTTAGGAAGATTCTGAAAACAGTCTAGAAGATTCTTCAAGATTATCAGTCTTTTGAGAGGATTCTAAAAGATTCTGCAGAATTCTGGAAATTCTAAAACACTTCAGAATAATGTGCTTGAAGTTCTGAAAGTTCAAATGAATGAAATCTTTATTTGATTTTGTTTTAAACTCAAATTTGTTCTAAAATATTGGTTTTTAAATATAGAAAATAATGTAATGATAAAGAAACTCATGATATTTCTCTTTATTTTCTAGATTGAACGATATTTCAAGAGAAATTTAAGTTAAGAAAAAAAGTTTGTTCATTTGAACATTCAAAACTTTAGGTTTATTTCAGAATATTCTTGACGACTCTAGAAGATTTCAGAAGATCATGGAAGTTTTCAGAAGATCATGGAAGAGTTCAGAAGATTTTAGACGATTTTAGAAGATTCTGGAACATATTAGTGTATTTTGTAGAATATTAAAAAAAATTTCAAAATTCTTTAAGATTGTATTAAGAATTCTTTAAGATTGTATAAGATTATTATAGATAAATAAAATTAATTATTTAAAATACAGAAGGTTCTAAAAGAATAAGGAAGAATCCAGAAGAATTTTAAAAAATTTTAAACAGTTTAGAATATTTTAGAAAATTTTTACAAATTTCAGATAAGTTTTGAAGATTCCAGAGAATTTGAGAAAATTTCGGTAATCTTTTGTAGACTTTGGAGGATTCTAAAAGGTTCTGTAAAAAATTCTAGAAGGTTACGGAAGTATTCAGAAAATTTTAGAAGATTCTGGAAGAGTCTAGTATATTTTGTAGAATATTGGAAAATTTTTGGATATTATTTTATAAGATTATTACAGGAGAACCCAGAAGATTCTAGAACAGTCTTAAATATTTTGGAGAATTTTCAAGGATTTTAAATCAATTTTAAAGATTCTGGAGAATCTTTAAGAAATTTTAGGAGAATTTCGTAGATTTTGAAAATTTGAAAATTATGGCATATGTAAGAAAACATTAAAAGAGTTTTTGAATGGCACAAGTTGTATACTTTTCCTAATTCTTGGAAAATTATTCGGAAATTTGAATATAAAAAGGGAAAAAAGGGACAAAAAGGAATGAAACTATAAAAATGTGATTTTAGAAAATTTAAAGAATAAAAGAGCAAAGGGGCAAAAAGGGGAATAGGGAACTGACTGTGACCCCTGATTTTGTAATATTATAATTATATAATTATAACAGTTGTTAAATTATAATTATACTGTCAAACGGGACAATTTCGGACATTTGGGGTAATTTCGGAAAGTCCTAGATTCATCGCTTAAATTACTCAAAGTGGTTTTAATTAAGATCTGGAACCAGTTAAGGTTTAAACTGATTCCATATTCTAATTGGAACTGTTTTGAGTAATTTAAAGGATCAATTTAGGGCTGTCCAAATTTTCCCCACATGTCCGAAGTTGCCTCGTTTAACGGTAACTATTGAGATTTAATTATAATTTGTTAAATCAAAAAAATTCCCTGACTCTTTGAAAGTTTTCCCTGACTATCCCTGACAAAAAAAAATTCAAGGACTTTTCCAGGTTTCCAAGGATTTCCAGGACGATAGACACCCGTTAATGGAAAAATGAGGTTTTAATTCTTATATTTAAATCTTCGTACCTATAGTGTCGATTGTGACAGACTTGGATAGAGACTTATGATTGGAATAAATCGCTCGACAAGTATAATTGCCGCCTTGCTGTTCTTGAAGATTGGTAAATAACAAGGCTAGAAGATGACCACCAGTACGTTCTTCCGTATACATCGTTGACTTTGAATTCCTTAAGGCAGAATTGTCAGAAACGTTTACAAGGGGAAAAATGAAGGGGACCAATGAAAGCGACAAAAAGTACAAAACTTGAAGCAAAGGTGTATTATTCATGTCAGAAAATGCAAAATTTCAAATAAAAGAATTGTTCTAATAAAATATTTTTCATGATCTGTATATCGCAGCAATAATTTATAGATAAAAAGAGAATATTATTTTTATAAAGAATACTATTTTTAATTAAAGTGCAAAATAGATTTTATGGTTTTCTTTATTTAAAATTCTACATTCTTTCGTCTCTTTCAAATTCAAGTAAATTACTCCCTCCATTGTGAAAAGCATGGTATGGAAATATTTCAAAGCAAAGGCAGCAACTCACTTTTATTTATTTCAACTTCATACCAGTGTTTTATTACATTGTGATATCCGTGACATTGTTTTATTGTTTCATTGTTTTTTTGTTATTTCTCCTTTTTTTTCTTTCACGCATGGCGGAAATGATCCTCGGTATTTGAGGCATGTGATTTATTGGATAAATATGGAGTAACGAATAAAAAAATGAAACATATTGTTGCTGCGTTTGCAAGAAAACAATGTGTCACAAACAATGAGAGTGTGAAATGAGGAATTGAAGAGTAACAGGCAAAAAGGTGTAAAATGCCGTTTGTAAATTACAGACCAAAATTCTCTTATTTTTTTTTTAAATAATTTTTCTCGAACAACAAAAATATTTATGTATTAAAAATTTGCATCGTTATAAGATATCAAGAAATGAGGAAAATATATGCTTGCAGGAAGAAAAAATTAAATCACGTACACGTGACAAATCAGAAAGAACAATTGTAACAGGACTTTAAAAAAAAAATTGTATCTAAGGTTAAAAACTATTCATGTAAATGTAAAAAGAATTTTATTAAAAAGTTTATAATTACTTAATAGCTTTTTTGATGAAGGTTTCAAACACTTAAAATTCATGCTTGGAAAAAAAGACTCCAAACAAAATCAAAATAAAAATAACAAACGGAAAAAAGTATTGTGGACGAGGGTTAAACTACATTGTGTGTAAGCATTAATATACTCGCCCTTCCAATTGCTGGACCTGAAGTCTGTGTGCAAAATAAGTAAAAAATTTTTAAATTAGTGCTGCGAGTGTAGTGTGCTAAGTGTGCATATTTTTGTAGTGTCTTGTGCTTTTGAAGCGAATCAGCTTTACAATAAATTTACAATTTTACAATAAGTTAACAATAATTTTACAATAAATTTACAATTTTGGCCAAATTTATCTCTACCCAAAACTGCAAAATTTCTTCAAGAGAAGCAAAATACTTTGGGTTGCAACATCTTCCAAAGGTAATAATTTATTGAGATAAATATTTTAGAAGTAAAAGTAAAGTTTTCTGAAACAAACGAAACCTTTCCCAATATTCTTAAAGTATCACAATTTTTTTGTCAAATAAATTGAAGCCTTGAAGTTTGAATTTCTAAAAATAAAGCCAAAAAAAAATAAATAAATTTGAATTCGCTTTTTACAGAAATCTACTTTGGAGCAGTTATGTTTGTCAGACTCTAATTAAAAACAAGTTTCTGCTTGAAAATAAATCTTGCAAGTGGTCGCCAAGGCCAGAAGATTTTACAACTCCCTTGTCATTCAAAAAGCTGAGAAAGAAAACAATGAGACTTACTTTAAAGGCTCGATCACGCGATCCTGCGGATCGACCCATTCCATTTTCGAGATCAACTTTGGGTCGACATCTTTTGGCTTGCACGTGAGTATGATGCTTGATCCGATTGGCTTAGACTGAATATCGCCACTTGGTAAAATTTCCAGTTTTGGTTCTGCAGCATTGCTGTAACCTGCAATCAATGAATGAAAGAAGGTGGATCAATATAATTGGAATAACAAACGTGTTGGGTTGTTGAACCAAATTATCCCGATAGACACGAGCTGATGAATTTTTATTGATTGAACGCGATCAAGCGTCAAATTGCCAAATGCAATTAAGGACGTCGACATTGTGAATGATCAACAGGTAGTAGGTACACTCCCAGAGGTGTTTAACGACGTTGAAATTTTGCCGGATTACAAGGATAATTTCACAAATTATCCTTAACAACCGGCTTCCTTCGCACCTTGTTAAGATTCAAAGAGACCTTTTATTTTCGGTTTTCAACTTGGACATAACTTAACTTTAAGGACGAGAATTTGCATGTTTTAAATTTATGTGGAAAAGGCACAAGGACTTATTTCGAAAATAAGATGATTAGCTCATAAAATTCAACTACATTTTTCAAAACTCTTGTTTTCAATTTTGTTTTGTTTGTCGTGTGTTTGATGGGATCGATATTATTTATCAAGTCGAATTATTTTTGGAGATTAACAAAATTCGTCACTGAATCTTTGGATGGGCTTCTTTTAAAAAAGCTCTAGGCTATCGATTTTTAAAATAGATTTTAAAAGTTTTGCTTGGTAACAACAAATCACAATTTAGAGATTGAGAAACTTGGTTCACACCTAACTAGATTTCGAGCTCTGATATTGAGATTTATTCAGATCTAACAAGATAAAAACGTCAGAGTCACGACACTACTTTGAATTTCTTACTGAGTCGCTGAGAACGAGATATTGGTGCCCTGAGCACGTAAATGCAGAGAAAAGAGATGCAAATAGACGCCTCGGCGTTCATGTTGCGATCATGATGCGCCACGAAGAAAGACGATTGGCGACTATGATAGCAAAAATGTGCGTCAGAGAATACTGACTTTTGTGAGATGACAAGGGGGCACCCCATACCCTGGATAACAACAGGAAGTGAGAATTGAGCTAATTAATTGTTACGAGGCGAAAGTGCAAAACAGCGAAATTGACCTAACTGTAGGAAACGTAAAACTTCTCACGCTAGAGTATGTTTAGGTGCGACATTATTCACGTTTAGTACGCATAACAATTAAAAGCAGGGTAAAAAAATCATCATTCTAGTTCCGTATATCGTGGGAAGAATGACCATGGTTTTGTATGTCTTGAAATGGGAGGCTTAACGAAGCGTGAAAGTTTATGGTAAACTGCTAACGAGTAAGTCGTCATACGAGTCATTCTTTATGGGAAGTACGAGATCTACGCTTATGGCGATTCTGGTTTATTCTACCCTTTCTTTGGGATTTATATGGCTGCTTTGATACTGCTTGTTATATCTTTAAAAAAGGGGGGAAAAGCAAAAGTTTCTTGGCTAAAAATAGCAGCTGGGTCGGAATTTTTTATATTATTTTTTTTTAAAAAAGATGAAAAAAAAGAAAAGGTTTTGGATATTTTCTTTTGGCAATTTGTATTGAATTTGTGTAAAATTAAATTTGAAGCCAGAAAAATATCAAGATTTATATTTATCGTATTTAGTAACATTCATATTTATCATATTTAGTAACATTCATATTTATCATATTTAGTAACATTCATGTTTATCATATTTAGTAAAGTTCATATTTATCATAGTTACGAAGACACATGGTCCTTTTTTTAAATTTATAAATTTTAATCAAACATAATTTCGAAAATAAATTTGCAATAATCTTAAGAAATAAGTTCTGTTTTCTGGGGAGAATTCGTTTCAAACACAAATTATGGAATTTACAGTTATTATAAGTCCAGTCCAATATCTAATATTTTCTGGACTAATTTTTATATCAAAGACCTTATATTAACATTTTTGTCGGTAATAAATTTAAAAAATTAAGCAAGTTTTTAAAACTCAAGGTGTATTTCTAGAATTTTCAAGGGCTTTTTTAAAAATTCCATTTCTGTTTTAGGTTTTTCAGGCTCTGTAACAAGATAGCAACCCCGAATTATTTTTTAATATGTTTAATATTTCGTTCTTTACTTAAAAACTTACTGGAACTTTTATAGAAGTAAATTCAGGGATCACAGCGGTTCAGAAGTTCAATTTTAAGGAAAATAGGGAATTTGTTTTTCAAAAAAGGGGAAAAAAAGAGGACATTTGTTTCTTTTAAAAATACCAAGGAAGCCAATAAAAGTTAATGAAAATACAATAATTTTATAAGAAAATTCAAACTTCATTAAGGGTATTTGATACATAATGATATCACGAATTACCGACCGATTTTTTATTTATATTCAGCGGGTTTATTAAGAGAGAAATGCAAATATAATGCTGAAATTTGAAGAAATAATAAGGAATATATCAAAGAATCGATGTGCGGTGCGTTTTAGTTTTTATTTTGAAAAAGAAAATATATTTTTGAAATTTTTTTTCGAAATAAAAACTGAAACGTACCAAACATCGATGCCTAAATATATTCTTTATTATTTCCAAAAATTTCAGCATTATATTTACATTTCTCTCTTAATAAACCCACTAAATGTAAATAAAAAATAGATCGGTAATTCGTGACGTCATTATGTATCAAATACCCTTAAAAAATAAAATTATATTGTCTGCAACGAAGCCAGCAATTAAATCATAACAATATTATCAGAGGCTCTATAATATTCCCGAAAAAAAATTTTAGTGACACATTGAACTTAACGAAGAGTGAAATTGAGACAGCAAATATTTCCGAACAAAAGATTTGTGGACTAAAAAATAACGACACAGAAATTTTCGGTTGCTAAAATTGCTGACAAGAATTTAGATTTCTGAATTATGAAACTACCAAAATCTAATGAAATCCTCCACAAATTAGACTTTCGGAACTTTTGGAACTCTCTAGAAGTTTTCAAAAATCCTTCATGAAATCTAAAATCTTTCAAAATCCTCTAGAATCTTCAAAAATTTTTATAATGTTTTGGAATCTTCCAGAGACTTCTTAGTACTTCCAGAATTTTCTAAAACCCAATATTCTAAAACAGCAAATATTTCCGAACGAAAAATTTGTGGACTAAAAAATAACGACACAGAAATTTTCGGTTGCTAAAATTGCTGACAAGAATTTAGATTTCTGAATTATGAAACTACCAAAATTTTAAATTTTCACCAAATCAAATTCCCGAAATGAGTCTGCTAAAATTCTCTAGAATGTTAAAAAAACCTCAAATCTAGAATCTAATGAAATACTCCACAAATTAGGCTTTCGGAACCTTTGAAACTCTCTAGAAGTTTTCAAAAATCCTTCATGAAATCTAAAATCTCTCAAAATCCTCTAAAATCTTCAACATTTTTTGTAATGTTTTGAAGTCTTCCAGAGACTTCTTAGTAGTTCCAGAATCTTCTGAAACCTTCCAGAACTTTCTAACATTTCCCAGAATTTTTTAAAATTCTTACAGAGCTATCCAGACTTTTTGAGAGTTTTAAAATCTTCTAAAGTCTTCAAGAACACCCCAAAATCTATTATGATTTTTCAAAATATTCTGGACTATTTCAGAATCTTTTAGAATCCTCAAAGATCTTTTGAATTTTACCCTAAACTTATAATATTTTCTAAACTCTTGCAGACTTCTTTTTGAAGAGTTTCGAGAAGTCTAAAGAATTTTAGAAAGATTTTGAATTCTGGAGTTCAGAATATTCTGTAGTTCAGAATATTCTGTAGTTCAGAATATTCTGTAGTTCAGAATATTCTGTAGTTCAGAATATTCTGAAGTTAAGAATATTCTGTGTAGTTCAAAATATTCTAGAGTTCAGAATATTCTGGAGAATTCTAAAAGATTCTGAAATAGTTTAGTAAATTTTTTTAATATATAAGAATTTTGAGAGATTCTCTAAGATTTTATAAGATTATAAAGGAAAACCCAGAAAAAAAGATTCTAGAAAATTTTCTAGAAAACCCAGAAGATATTAGACGGTTAAGAAAGAGTTTAGAAGATTTGATTATAGAAAATTTTGAAAGACACTGAAAGAGTCCAACAGATTTAGAGTCAGTCTAAAATATTTAAAAAACATTTTTAAAAATGTTGGAAAAGTTTTGAAGTTTTCAGAAGATTCTAAAAGACTCTGAATCTCGAAGGTTTTAATATTATGGCACGCGTTTTTTAATGTCATAAGTTTTTATTTATCATAATTCTTGGAAAATTAATCGAAACTTTGAATAAAAAGAAGAAAAAGGGGGCAACTTTCAAAAATAAGGATTTAAGGGGATCTTAAGAAAAAATAGGCGAAAAGGGGGAAAAGAAGAAATAGGGAACTGACTGTGATCCCTGGGTTGCTTACAAATTCCTAATTTTAAAATTCCAGGTTTTCAGTGTTTCTAGAATTTAGTTTTTAGAATTGCCTCAGGCTAATTTATATTTCAAGGACCTTGTATTTTTGTCGGTAATGATTAAAAAATTCAAACAACCCTGAATTATTTTTTCATATGTTCAATATCCCGTTCTCTACTTAAAAACTTAATGCAACTTTTATAGAAGTAAATCTTGAGTTATTGTAAACTTGAAGTAATTCAACACAATAAAATTGAACAATCTGTTTTGTGTTTGTCTTGATTATTCTATTGGTCAGTAAATTTATGTATATCGAGCACCGCCGTTTTATTCAGTGGGCATGACGATATTACATAAAGCGATTCGGGTTCGGTGGAAGGGCCGAAATTCATAGACATGTTGTTTCCGGCTTGCCGCGCCGAGCAAGGATGCGTAAAGCAAAGCGAGGAGACTCAACTCTCTTCGAAATCTTCGAGGTGAAACTTCCCTAATTGGTGCAGAGTTCATCGATGCGAGGTCCTGCGGGGTCGATTAGTTGACTTTGCTCGAACCATCTCATATTTACAGCGATTTCGATGAATTCTCCAGGAAAATTCCCCTTCGCTAAGTTCATTAAGAACGGAATTCTACCTCCCTAAGTGATTCCATTTCTTCATTCCCAATAATCGCTGATCCAAACATTAATTCAAACAAAAAATCAAAGAAGTGTGAAAATTTTCACCAAGAATTTTTTTATATTTACGATGAACAGGTTTAAAATTTTTAACATGAATAATACGAAAAATTTCTTAGTACAAATGTAAAATATTTTTGGCTATCAGCATACTTTTTCAATGTGAATTAAATACATTATCATACAATTTCTCTATTATGTAAAATAGGGATCAGAACGAAATTAAGGGCCTTTTTTCAATATTTTCTAATTATTCCTACAAATTTAAAATAGTTTGGCTAAATATTTAGCTGAGTATGAGAAAGTGATGCAATATTATAGAACCACCGAGTTGCAATGTTGAAATCGTGTGTCATCAAAGTTTTATGTCGACAGAAACGAAAACGCCTCATATTATGAGGCATAAATAATAAAACTAACGGGTTCTGCCTCGGTAGTTTTATAATATACCAGTATTTTCCCGTATTCAGATGAATATTTCACCAAATTATTTTGAATTTATAGAAATAGTTGTAAAATATCGAAAAATGACCCTTAATTTCGTTCGGATCCCTGATGTAAAACAAAATTATATTTAAAAACACCAGTATTTTCTCATATGATGAGAATGTAAAAAATGTTTACTTTTGACTCGCACAGTGTAAAATGAAATAATTGTTAATTTGGGGAAAGACCTGTTAAAATTAACAATCTTCCTTCCGAGGAAACTAATTTTTGGGAATTGAATCGATTCCAGCACGCGTGCAGTGATTACAATCGAAAGAGAGGATTTTTATCACGAAAGAAGACCCTTGATTGCCGAAGGGCTATCGAGTTCGGCATTATGAAGGGTGAGCTCGAATCCAATAGAAAATCATCTATGACCTGCTATTCTCTTTTAGTACCACCTTCTTATCCTTAGTCTATCAACAAGAAAAAATTCATAGATTCATCATTTCCTGCTCATTCACTGACTTACATCAAAGCTCATCGAACTGGATTTGATTAGGATTGAATTCGAAAAGGGGCATTAACTTCTCTTCCACTCAATCCATGAACTCAACGCCCTTTTCATATTCCATTATTTTCATCAATTTCGACATGTAAATCCTAAAAAATTAATCCAGGATTTACGAGGATTTAGAATATTGATGACTTGATTTAGGGTGGAAATAAAAACATAACTCTCTGAAATGATAATACCACGTCGACTTCACTGAATTAAAATACATATCCTTTAAACAAAACTGTATTAATATTACATTTTTTAAATTTTATTGAAAACTTAGGGGTGAAAAGGGGTGACTTTCGCACATGTTAAACAGGTGACTTTTTAGATAGCTTCTAGTGTCAAATTTTGGCAACCTTTTAGTTGGAAAAATGAGAATTTAGTCCTGTTTTGACCCGTAAATTTTTTCTGTAATCTTTAAAAGAATTTCAGCATCAGTAAGGAATGGTCTGTAAATTTTACAGAGAAGACTGTGAAAATAGAATTGTTTGCCTAACTTTGTATCATTTTCTTTAAATCTAAATTCTCTAAAATCTAATCTAAATTCTTTAAGAATTTAGATCTCTACTTTGAATAAAATATTAATAATAATAATAATAAATAGGGGGAAAATGTACAAAGTTATAAAGGATGAAATAAAGCTTCGTTGTGTTTCGCGATTGTAATCCACCAAATGTGGTTTCCCAGCGGATGTTCATGGTCCCCCACAGACTCTAAGCTATTTTAGGGGTTTCTCCGCAACGACTATAAGGAAAATTCGCAAATTCATCGTTTTCGCCGCACCCGCGGTGCGATACTCTTGCCAGAAGAAGGGCGCAAGTGATGTATGTATAGAGAAAGAGAGAGAGGCGATATTTGCCAAGAAACAGCGTAATTGGCCCGGAGGTTCATCAGGGCTGTCTTTATCGGGTGGCGTCCTGGGAAACGCCCTCCAAGGACATCTTATTTACGTTAGTTAGGGTTTGTTGACGCAGTCACCCTTGGGGCCATTCGATAGCCATCCCTTGCATACATACATTCAAACTCTTATCTCCTACTCCCTACATTCTCTATCCTTCTCTCGCTCTTTTGCAGACGTACCCCCAAGGAAGCCCACCTGTACGTGATCGACACAACAAATTTCTAGCAGGATGAGACACGAAATTCTTGAGAATATCTTGTAGGCTTTTTTGCTGGTCGATAAAGCACGGAGTGGTAAGATGAATTTCAATCGAACGAATAAAAAAAAAGCATCTACACTGTTAGACATTTTCATGGCAATTTTCTGACTGAAGCTTTCATGGCAGTTTTCTGACTGAAGCTTTATGCAGTTACCGTTTCTGAAATTTCACACTGAAAGAGAAATTTAGCTGGATTTCGTCTTCTAAGATAATATAGCTATGTTACCTAAATATATAGCTGTTTTAGCTAAATGTTGGCATCTAAAAATTTTGTGGATAGAAAAATTTAGCTAAAACAGTTATATATTTTGGTGACATAGCTATATTTTCTTAGAAGACGAAATCTAGCTATACGTTTAGCTGGAACGGCTAAACCATTTTTTTCAGGGCAGTTACAGTTTAGTAAATTTCAGTTACAATTTGGTAAATTTCAGAAAAATGTAGGAAAATAAAGTTACAAGTAACTGAAAATTCAGTTAAAGTTTGGCAATTTTACGATACTTGTAACTGAAAATTCTGAAACTTGTAGCTTAAAATTCCAAAACTGTAACAGAAAAATTTCATGTTCAGATAACTGAAGCTTTATACAGTTACATGCAACTGAAAATTTAGTTACAGTTTGGAATAAATTTAGGAAAATTGAATCCAGTTACCGTAACAAACAAATTCTAAAAAATTCAGTTGCATTTTGGTAAATTTCAGTTACAATTTGGCAATTTTCAGATACGGTTCTTGAAAAGTATCTTAAATTTCATAAAAATTTCTGTTAATTTCGTAACCTAAAAATTCCGAACATTTACGAACATTTCTAAAAGTGTATGGATAGATTTTATATTTTTTTTAATTGTATTTTTTTCACTTCCTTGTAAAAAAAATCTTAGAATCTTCTGGGAGTATCGTAAAAGATATTATTTAAACAATATACTATTTAAAAATTCCAATTTCAAAAATTAAAATCGTTTCTATTACAAAACTTCTTCTTACAAAAAATGTAAGAATCTTATGCAGGAATCTATCTTTAAATAAAATTGCATGTATATACAAAGAATTTAACTTGTTCATTTTTTAATTTTTCAAAAAATATTTATTGTTGTCGCTTTCTTGCAAAATTTTCCATTGCAAAATTAAATTCACAGAAATTAGTTGACAATTCTACAGTATGGGACAAGTTACAATTAAAAATTGATACAGTTCATCCCCTTCATAGTTTGTTGTTAAGCCAAACAAAGTAATTTGTTTAAACTAAAAAACCTTTTATATATACAACGATAGGAATATATTTTTATTTTAATTTTGATTTTAAATATGATTTAAAATTGGAACATAAACAATTTCAGTTGTAAGTGATTAACATTGCAAGTCTAGAAAATTAAAAAAAAAACATTTCAATCTGAGTGCAGTATATTTAAAAAGTTTAATTTTAAAACATTCTAAATTAAAAGAAAATTGTCGCTTGTGGAAAACTGCCAGAATTGAAATTGTCCTGTGTTGAATGCTTCAAGTGATTAAATTTAACAACCACTACTTTCAAACCACTCAATGTTCAACGATTTTAACTTAAATAATTGCTTTCTTCGTTTAGGCCATTGTTTCGTACAAATTACAACCATTAAACCTTTAATTGCATGCGTTTCTCATTACTTTACTTATTTCATTATTTGCATTTGCATTAAAAGTGCTTTAATTTACTTATTAAGTATCTATTTCATGTTCATTGTGCAATATCATTTTAAGTAGAATAGAATCGAATCTAATTTCGTTCCATTATTGAGTTTTTTTACAATATCGATGAAGTACCCTCATTTTTATTCTTCCACTTTTTCCAAAACATGGAAATTTGTCATTTTTACAATATTTGTTTATTGATTGAATCCATTTAATTAATATAGTGACATATTTACATTTTTTATGAATATTTTTAAATTTTAAGAGAAAAATTAGTTTTTGCAAATTTTACTTTCAAAACCTTGCCATTTTTGAAATTGTTGAGAAATTAAGGATTTTCTTGCTCCAGTTTGTTTCATTTTTTTCACTCTTTCGAAATCTATGAAGAAAATTAAAAGGTAATAAAAAATGGTAAAGTTATTTTGATTTTTGAAAAAAAACGAAAAAAAATTTCTCAAAAACCCCACTTTTTTTTACTGAAATTTTAAGTAATAATAGGTACTAACATAGTCTACTTGCCATAAATTTCCCATTCGATATTTTTTTTGTTTTTCGGGAGAAAAAAATTATTATTTATTTCTGCTTCAAAACCTTACCATTTTGGCAATTTTTGAGATTTTAAAGTTTTCTTGTTTCAGTTTATCAAGTTTTTTATACGAGAATTTCTTCAAACAAAGAAAGAATAAAAACTGGTAAAGTTATTTCGATTTTCAGGTGTGTTGGGTAATAATATAGTCTACCTACCATAAATTTTAAAACTGGAATGTACTTATATTTCAAGAAACAAAAAATTCTATTTTTCTTATTGTTCTCACTTTCATTGTATTTTAGAAAAAACAGATTTTTTGTTTTGAAATATAAATACAATCCAGTTTTAAAATTTATGGATTACTACCCAACACACCTGAAAATTCCAGCGCGAAAAAAGTTATCTGTTTGAAGAAAATCTCGTGTTTTATTTTTTCAAAGAATCGAGATAACTGTACCAGTTTTTATCATTTGTTTGTTTTTCTCATGGGTTTCGAAGGAGTGAAAAATTTGATAAACTGAAACAAGAAAAACATTAAAATCTCAAAAAAGGCAAGATTTTGAAGCAAAAATAAAGAATAATTTTTTTCTCCCGAAAAACAAAAAATACCGAATGGAAAATTATACTGGTAACTATTATTCCTAAAAAGTTCAGCAAAAAAAAGTGGGGTTTTGAAGAAAATTTTTGAAAATTTTTTTTTCCAAAAATCGAAGTAACTACCATTTTTTATTATTTTTTAATTTTCTTCATTGATTTCGAAAGAGTGTCGTTGTTGCTTTCTCCCAAAATTACTGGAATTTTTCATTGATCCTGCTATCCAGGAAACATAAATTTGTAACAAGGAGACTCAAAGCAAACCTCCCCACACAGAAAAGAAGAATTTTTTTATTATTGAGAAAGCCCTGGTTGATTTCATTGGCCACTTTTTCCAGAAAGTGGAAATTTTTCATTTTTGCCATTTTTGTTGCTTTTTTCCAAAAATATTGCAAATTTTTGGTTGAGTGCAATTCGTCATTAGAAATAATTATTGTGCTAGCCTAGCACAACTCAGCACAAGTTTCAGATTTTTGAATTTCGTAATTTTAAAAATTTTAGGTCAAAATCGCGTTCCAAGTTCAAAAAGATTGCATTTTTTGAAAAATATTGATCTCAGTGAAAATTGCCATTGAAGATAAAATTCGTATTTTTAAAAATTTTGGGCCAAAATTTTATTCCAAGTCCAAAAATATTGTATTTTTTGGGGAAATATTAACTTGAGTGTAATTTGTCATTATTGTGCTAGTCTAGCACAACTTAGTACAAGTTTCAGATTGTCGAATTTCGTAATTTTGAAAATTTTGGGTCAAAAACGAGGGGTTGACAACTCGACCGATCGGGTTAGAGATGGGACGAGCAGTATGATACCTACTGCCTACTGTCAGTTGAGCCTCCTGTTCCACGAGTGAATAGTATAAT
>JBAGKK010152481.1:0-46599 GCA_037177015.1 Euceroptres primus | reverse complement strand
TACCTTTTCATTTAATAAATCAAGCATTTATTTTAAACTCACACCTATTTATTATCACTCACCTCCAACCCGAACAATATAGTTGAAAAACAAAAGACGTTCCAAATTTAAATGCCTTACACATTTGAGGATTTCTAAATTATGAAGTTATAATTTTTTTTTAAAAGATTGAAATATAAATGTGGTTGAATGTGGTCTAATGTGAATGTGAATTTGACGATCGGTGTTTTATCCCAAAAACACTTTAAAACACCTTTAAATATAATAAGCGGAGTGAATATTATATATAAAGTCCCGAAAAGTACTAGAATTGTTTAAAATTTCAGGTGTTCTGCTGTACTACAATGCTATGACTTACAGCAATAAAATTAGAGAGACAAGCTTTTAGATATGAATACTTATTAACAACCTGAACAATCAAAATGCAACCCAATGTTGAGAAGTGTAAAAAATCTACGCCACATTTTCTAAGCGGTGATGCTTGAGGCCAAAAATTAAATCCTAATAACACAAAAAAAGCTAAGGATAAAATTTGTTGCATGTAAATTTTTAAAGGGATAAATTTTCATTCAGACAACTTCACGTCTTTCAAAATACATGCGTTGTCATGGAAAAACAAAAGATAATTTAACCAATATTTGGGTAAAATTTATCCTGTGAAGTTAATTTTTGTTGCAGGCAATTTTTACCCTGGAATCGAGGTAAAATTTTTCCTTTGTTTTTGCTGTGAACAATTCAAAGTAGCCAATAGAACAATAGAATTTATTAATTAAACCAAGATAGTGTCAGGAAATTTTATGACCGCTATTTGTTTGGATGATTCATAGGATGTTGAAAAAAATTATTAATCCAAAATTCTTTCTCCGCGTCAAGGTGTTTCGGCGGATTTTTTCCGGGAAAAACGTAACTCGAAAATCGAACAATAGAATTTATTATTTAAACGAAGATAATGTTAGGAAATTTTATGACTACATAATTATTTGGATGAGTCTCCTATGCACAGAAAACAAATTCTGTGTCACATCGGATTTTTTGTTTAAACTAATAAAACAGGATCGATTGGCGGGAATTATGCACAACTGACAATGCATTAGCAGTGAATATCGAAAATCGTGGCATTGACGATGAGCTGCATTCGCATATTTCATGGAAGAAGCCACTTTTCTCTGTACACTTCGGTTTTCAAGGAATCGTGACGCCCATGATGTTTATGTGTTCAGGCGGAACTGTCGGAACAATGATTGGGATTACCCATTCATAGTAAAACCCCGATTCTCAAATCTACACCACTTTGGTGTTGTTTCTAGGTGCAACAAATTCGAGAACATCGATCTCATTTGTTCCGAAGAAGTTTCGTAAGAAATGCAACTACATTCATGTTACAGCTGGAAAGATGAAATTTGTCCAATTCTCATTTTGAGAATCTTGACAAATGAGGTGCAACAAAATTAAGAGAGCTGTGTACTGACGTATGTGAACTCCGAGCTGAGTGTACGAGAAAGACAAGTATGATAAGCACGCCTCCTAGGGCGGAGTTTTTGTCTGGAAAATAATTTTCGACAACCAATGACAGTGGAAAGTCGACACACGAAAAGAATACATAAAAAAAAAGTAAACAACATTTTAAACCACAGTCCTGGGGCTTCAAACTTTTTGGGCCCAGAAAGTTTACAAGTCTATTCAAACATACGTATAAAGAAGCACATGCCTGACAAAATTCCTAATATTTTGAGTTTTTGAACTAAAACCCAACTCTCAAAGTTGAAAATTGTCTAAATGAGTCTTTTTTTAGCTGGTCAAATGATAAGCTACTACTCCTGTTTTGTAGTTTTCCTTAATTATCATTATAAATAAACATATTTGCATTCTAAGTTGTTCATGTTTAGTTCGGATTCTGAAACTTGAAACTAGCGCAGAATTATTCTTTGACATAAAAGACTATTTGCTGCACAAATATAAAGAAAAACCTGATTTATTTCACATATTTCGAAAGCTCAAATGATAAGCTACTACTCTTGTTTTTCAGTTTCCAATAATTATCCTTTTAAATCAATATATTTACGTTCTAAGTCTGCGCAAAATTAGCGCAGTACATATCTGACATTTCAAGTCAGTGATAGAACTATTTTTTGAGATAGAAGGCTATTTTATCATCAAGTATAAAGAAAAACCTGTTTTATTTCACATATTTCGCAAGTTCATATGATAAACTACTACTAATGTTTTATAGTTTTCAGTAATTATCAATGTGCATAAAAATATTTACATTCTAAGTTGTTCACTTTTAGTTCGGATTCTGAAACTTCAAACTAGCGACAGAATTATTCTTTGTCATAAAAGGCTATTTATTTGCTCCGCAAATATAAAGAAAAACCTGACTTATTTCACATATTTCGAAAGCTCTAATGATAAGCTACTACTCTTGTTTTGCAGTTTTAATAATTATTCTTATACATCAATATATTTACGTTCTGAGTCTGTGCAAAATTAGCGCACTATCTGAAATTTCAAGTCAGTGATAGAACCATTGTTTGAGATAGAAGGCTATTTTATATCAAGTATAAAGAAAAATCTGATTTATTTCTCATATTCCGGAAGTTCATATGATAAACTACTACTGTAGTTTTGTAGTTTTCAATAATTATCAATGTAAAGGAAAATATTTACATCCTAAGTTGTTCGCTTTTAGTTCAGATTTTGAAACTTGAAACTACCGATAGAATTATTGTTTGAGATAAAGGGCTATTTGCTCCTCAAGTGTAAAGAAAAATCTGATTTATTACACACATTTCGTAAGTTCAAATGATAAGCTGCTACTTTAGTTTTGTAGTTTTCAATATTTATCAATGTAGATAATAATATTTACATTCTAAGTTGTTCACTTTTAGTTCGGATTCTTAAACTTGAAACTAGCGTCAGAATTATTCGTTGACATAAAAGGCTATTTGCTCTGCAAGTACAAAGAAAATTCTGTTTTATTTAGCATATTTCGTAAATTCAAATGATAAGCTACTACTTTAGTTTTGTAGTTTTCAACATTTATCAACGTAGATAGAAATATTTACATTCTAAGTTGTTCACTTTTATTTCGGATTCTGAAACTTGAAACTACCGACAAAATTATTCTTTGACATAAAAGGCTATTTGCTCCGCAAGTATAAAGAATGTTAATAAAGTATGAGAATGTTAATAAATATAAGAATGTTAACCTGTTTTATTTCACATATTTCGAAAGTTCATGCTACTACCCTAGTTTTGTAATTTTCAATAATTATCAATGTACATAAAAATATTTACATTCTAAGTTGTTCACTTTTAGTTCGGATTCTGAAACTTGAAACTAGCGACAGAATTATTTTTTGACATAAAAGGTTATTTGCTCCGCAAATATAAAGAAAAACCTGATTTATTTTACATATTTCGAAAGTTCAAATGATAAGCTACTACTCTACTTTTACAGTGTTCAATAATTATCGTTTTAAATCAATATATTTACGTTCTGAGCCTGTGCAAAATTAACACAGTATCTGTGCTTTCAAGACAGTGACACAATTATTATTTTAGATAAAGAGAAATCGCATAAAGAGAAATCTTATTTATTCTAATCATTTCTCCAGTTGAACTAATAAACTACTACTCTAGTTTTTTTTGGAATTTGGGCAATTTGTATTTCAGGTTTGAACCGTTTTTTGCAAAAAAAATTTTTTTTTACATAAAATGGTTTATTGAGAAATGTAAATATTTTTTTTCTAACTAATTGCCATTACAATTAAAAGTATGAAACTTCAAATTCTGTTTACTTTCAATAGTTGTCAAAAAAAGTGTTCTATAAAGTATATATCATTCGAATCAGAATGTCATGACACGTACAAATCCATTAAGTAAACGAATTTTATTAAATTAAAAATTAAAATTAATTAATAAATTAAAAAATTAATAAATTTAAAATTAATTAAATAATTAATTAAAAATTAAAATTTTATTTTAAATTAAAACGAATTTTTTGACATTTTTTCTAAAAAAACAAATGAAACATTCTGGCTGGCGAAGCACGCTCAACTTGGAAAAATAAATTTAAAACTGAAGTTTGACTTTCTTCCGTTTGTTAGCCGCTACACAGATCTTACAAGCCTAAAACGTAACGGGGTGAGGTGAAGGGTATGCAGAGCAGTGAGTGCAGGCGGCCCAAACTGGTTATATCTATTTCACTGTTTAGCCACTAGGATTAGCACTTTCTTCTTGTTAAATTTCCCTGAATTTCCCTCTTACAGTCCTCTCGTAGAAGTCTGTTTTTGACGCTAATTTAATAACAATTTATTTACAGGATATGCCAACTTCTTTATAAAGAATGAATCTAGGATTGTTGTTTCGTGAATTTTTGAAAGAATCATTACAATTCGATATATCAGTCTTCAAAGTCGGGCTAACTTTAGACCGTGATATTTATTATTTAAACAACTAATTTTAGAAAATTGCAAAACAAGAAACATAGTTTATTCCTTTCTTAACTTAGGTATACCAAACAATAAGCATTTCATTTCATAGTGTAAGCGAAAATAGACTTCTACCAAACACACTTTTCTCGGTGTTCCCAAGTTAGTACACAGCCAAGGTGTCTAGCGGATCGGAAAAAACCAGGAAAAACCCGGGAATTTGGTTTCACCGGGAGAAAACCGGGAAAACCCCGGGAATTTTATTTCAGATCGGGAATTTTTAAATTTCATGGTAAAATCTACTTATTTTCACTTTATTCACGCATTTACGGCTATTTGAAAAGGGGAGAAAAATAATTTCGAGAACATTAATTTTTATTTTTTCAAGAATGTAAAAAAAAAGTGTGTAATTTAATGCCTAAGATAGGGGAAAAATGCTAATGTGTTTATTTTGTGCGAAATTGTAATTTATCTAGGATAATATATACGTTTACATCCATATTCTTCAGTTTCGACTTTTTGTCAATTTTATATGTACTTTTTTCGTGTGAAAGGTCCAATTAATAAAAACATTTCTTAGACTTGATAAAGTCCGAAACGTTGCCTATCAATACTAAAAGATGTTTTTATTAATTGGACCTTTCACACGAAGAAAATACATGCAATATATACGTTATTGTAAATAAAAAATGTAAAATTGGTCAGGAAATGAAAAATTTGATCGGGAAAAAACCGGAAAAACTCCGGGAATTTCAAATGGCCTGATCGCTAGACTCTTTTCTGAGTTGCTATGTGCCGCGTTGTGCCCGTCCAGGGGTCCCTTGTCAAACAATAAGCATCAGTCAGATGAAAATTTCAAAATTAAAAAATTTTTAAAACGATCTACTGGGAATTTTAAAATAAAATTTGCAATATCTACGATTTCTAACGATTACAAATGTATAACAATTTCGAAATTAAGGAATATTTTAAAGTTTAGTGATTGGCAACCGGGTTATTCATAGTAAGTCCGCCCTAGGCCAGCCAGCCGCCACTTACCAACCAGGAGTGCTTTGTTCTTAATCTTAAGTATGTATAACAAATCACGAATTTTAAAGATTCTTAATTTTGTAAATTTTTATTTGAAAATACGATATTCAGATTCTACGACTTCTTATGATTCCAACGATTTCCTATTTGTCTTTTAAAAATTCATTGAATACATTCCAGAAATAAATTTGAAAAAATAATTGTATTATTCAATTAAATTAAACTTATTCAAATTTCCACTTTTTTAGACGAATGACATATGCCTGAAATATCAAAAATTTGTAGATAAGAAATTTCGTATTTTCAAATCGCTTTTTACAAATTTTAAAAAGTAATAATTTTCAAGTTTTTAGGATGAGTATCCCTGCTGGTATGGGTCGGTTAACCCGATAAGAAGGGGTTGATTCATTGACATAATTTTTATATATATTTTTTCGTTTTTCCCTGAGAAAATCCGCCGAAACACCTTGACCCTATGAATCATCCAAATAATTAGCGATCATAAAATTTCCTGTCACTATCTTGGTTTAAATAATAAATTCTATTGTTCGATTTTCGAGTTGTTTTTTTTGTGGCGAAAATCCCTCGAAAAAAAATTAGCTTAATTTCTGAAGCTTAATTTTTTTTTGCCTCTCTTCCTGAAAAAGTACCATCTTGCTTCTCGACGCGAAACGGAACCTTTTTGCCTCTCTCGCGGAACAGGAACTTTTTTGCCACTCTTGCTGAATTGGAACCTTGTTGCTTCCACCCGACGAAATGATGTCAGTTTTCAATTTGAAAGTTTTCAAATATTTACAAACATCTAATCAATTTTATATTTTTTGAAAAAACCTGGTCAAAAATGTCTAAAATGTAAGATTTAATGGTCTTTTATTGTTTTTTCTTTTCTGACAACTTTGTTCCATTAAGGTTTGCAGTATATATAATGGGATAGTAACGGTCACGAGTATCAGACCGCTTCACTCGCATCTCATCGGAAAAGAATTCTTGTCTTTTACATTTAATAACTTGGGAAGGAAACGCGACTGTAACTTTTAACAAAAAACATTGAAAAGATTAAGAAATTTCGCAAATAGCTTTAGAATATTCTTATTCAAGATAGAATTTAAGAAAACTAGAAGGAAATAATGTGCTAGGTGACAAATTTTCGACCCTTTTTTCAATTCCTGGAAAAATGTAGAAAAGATTTAGGAGAATTTTGAAAAAATTCATAGCGGTACTTTAAAGTATAAGCTTCAAAATGAAACCTAGAAACTCCAAATATCTTAACTAATCATCTAGTAATAAATAAAAAAAGTGCCATCATATTTTTATTTTCACGAGACTCTATGAACATGTAGTGAATGCGAGCAAAGTCTTGATCGTCGCATGTTTAGAACTTGAAGCAAGACCGTTTTTTACATAAAAAAATTTTAAAAACAAGGGGCACCTTTTTTATTTCTCACTATGACTTTAAAATCTAATTAAATTAAATTAATTATTAATTTTGATTTTATATCATAATGCAATGATTCGTTAATTCTTTTTTTATTTGAGGTAACTTTAATCTGATTCTCTGTAAAATTTCGAATTTCGACAAAAATTTATTTAATAATTCGAAATTTCATTATCAAAATATTCATTCATGTAACAAATATATTATGTATTATCAAATTTCACATTAACAAATATAATGTCTTTTTAAAATATATAAATTAAGTTACTGGAACGTGAAATACAACATAAATAGTGTAATACGCTTTAAGTAAACAATAAATCGACAAAACTGAAGATCGGTGACAAAATTATCTAGGTCGACATAGTTTTCTGTCTTCTCTGTGCAATTCATCTACACTAAGTCTCAAAAACATAATTTCTTTAAATCAAACATTTTTTAAAGATTTTTCTATGTCGTAATTTTTTTCATTCAATATTGTGATGAAGTTTCAGTAAGGCTTGATAACAAATTTTCTTCTCTATAATGTCCTTGTTAATATTTTCTTAAACATTTTTTTTTAATAAACAAAATAACAAGTAAAATGAAAAAGAAAAGAAAAACTACAGCAACTAAAATAATAACTATACATAAATTCATTGATTTGAAAATTAAATTCTTAATTAAGACACTATCTACACAGAGAAAAAAAGTACATTAAACTTTTTTGAATTATTTCAATATTCGGGGATAAGAGCGAACCTTGAACAAATTTTCTATATTTTGTATATCTTTCAGAATTTAATGCAGAACAAAACTCAATAAAATGTACAGAGAAATTCACGAAAACATTTTTTTCCATCTTTTTCATTCTATCTTGACTAAGAATATTCTAAAGTTATTCACATATGGCTCTTTCGACGAAAAATTTCTTAATCTTTTCAATGTTTTTTGCCCGTTTTAATCATTATTATTAGTGATTCTTTTAATGAATAAAAAATTTTGGCTTCATTTTACTATCTACATACTAAACTTCAGTAGGTATATTAAATCACCAGTAGTATTGCACAGAAACTGTATCAGAGTTTCATAAACGATATTCCTTATTTTTTCTTAACAAAGTCCAGGCAAACAGACGTGTACTGAGAAATTTCTTCTCTTCTTCTTCTTGGTTAGTGGCGTCTTGCTCAGTAAATGGCAACTATAAACCAACACGTATCAACTTTTAGGACATCACGCAACAACACAAAACGAGCCGCACACCACAGATGCCATAACGGGACTCCTACTGAGAACTTTTGAGTTATCATATTGCCCCCCCCCCTTCTCTTTCTTCAGGTGTGAATATATTTTCTCCCCTTGATCAAGGTTTACGATCGTAAGTTCAAATTTTACTTTATTTTTAAATAGAAATGTATTTTTCGTGTGATATAATTGCAGCACTATGTAAATAAATCTACCACTACATGAGTAATATAAGCTAATTTTCTTTTCTTTTTATAAATATTATGCACAGAAAAAAGTAAAATAGATTCACATAATAGTATATTGTGTGACAAGTACGGAAAGTACGCAGTTCCAGAACGAGTGTGAAGTGTGCAGCACGAGCCAAAGGCAAGTCGTGTAGGCGAGTGTTGCTAACTTCACATGAGTCAGATCTGCTTACAAGTACATTCCTTGTACTTGATACAAAAAATATCGTGTGCGACATTTGCAGAAACTTGGCAGATCTGACTCGTGTGAAATTAGCAGCACTCGCCGTCAGCTCGTCTTCGGCTCGTGCTTCATATACTTCACACTCGTTCTGGAACTGCCTACTTTCCGCACTTGTCAAATAATACACTGCCCTCCCGCTTTAGGGTAGGGTTTCGGGTATGGCCTGAATGGCCTTCGCGAAAACCGGGGGTCTCTCAAACGTAAACAAGTCAGGGCTTTATGAACTATTTCTATTTGATTTTTGTCACGAGTGAAAAATATTTTTTAAATATAAGTTTAATTTAACGTTTACTTTAATCTTAAGTTTCATTCAGTTAGTATTTATTAATTACTATATATAACGCATAACCAAAACACTGAAAACGAACTGAAGGGAACTGACGAAATTATCCGCTTAGGGTACTGCCCGCTTTGTGGCTATACGGTACTTGCGAAACTCCGCTGAGCTCCTAGCTCAGCTCTCTCCTGCCCTTGGACCCCTCACCATCGATGAAAATTCTTGGAATGTATCTACCGGAGTTAAATAAAGCTGGAGAACAGTGCTATTCCCACTATTCCCACGTCGCTTCATAATCGCTTCAACTTTCCGTACGCTAAACATACGTTGAAAGTCGTACTTACCGTACACGTGTTACAAACAATAAATATTATTATAAAATTATAATAATAATAATAATAATACAAAAGTTTCAGCATAATTGCAATTTCTTTGTTGAAATATTCGATATGAAATTTTCGATTACCTATATAAATTTTCATTTTAGTTTTGATATAAATTTTTAAATAAAATTTTAAAATAAGGTATTTTGAATCATTTTTCGCTTCTCAAAGATTTTTCTTTGACAAAAGAATAACTTTCTAATGCAGGGTCAACAGGTTCCTCTTTGAAATGCAAATGTAGATTATCTATACAGTGCTTTTCGTGGACAGAAATAGTATTCTAGATCTAGACCGTCATTATATTCAAGCAAAAAAACGTTATATTTTAAAAGTATAATTCTGACAATATAAATTTCTTATTTAAAAATGATATCTAGTACCGATAAAGTATCTTAAAAAGGCCTGACACTATCGTTTCAAGATTTTTATTCCAAAATTAAAAAAATAACGTTTTATTAGAAAGTACGTATATAATATATAAATATACACGCAAAAAAGGAATATATTTTAGCATCATCAATTTGTCTTTTTAGCATTAATCCCAACTACTTCTAATTAAATCAGCAGCTTTTTCTGCCACCATGGCAATAGGCGCCATGGGATTCGCATTTGGTAATACGGGAAATATAGAGGCATCTGCTACTCGCAGATTGGGGATTCCATGAACTCTCAGTTCAGAATCGATCACAGATTCTGGGTCACTTGCCGGTCCCATTTTACAGGTTCCTGATTGGTGATTCTCAGGACCAGTTTTGGTACGAATTACACATTCCCAATAAGCGTCTGAGTTAAAGTGATATCTAAAAAGAAATTTTAAAATGAATTCTGTTATTAACTTCAAAATTAATTTTAAAATTAATTCTGAAATTAATTTAATTTTTTTACGGATTGCATTATTTTAATACTAGACTGAACTCATACCTAGAACACAATCTATTTGGTTTCTCTTCCAGTCTTAAACCCCATTTTCTCATAGCTTTTGTACGAGTAAGATCTAGGACTTTTCTAATGCCTTCAACTAAAATTTTCAAATCTGCTTCATCAGTAAAATAATTGGGGTACATAAGTGGATAATCGAGAGGATTAGCAGATCTAAGTTGAAGATGTCCTCGGCTTTTGGTAATCACAACCGTTGGTCGAGCAACTATTTCTCTTCTGTTAGGACAACTGCCAATTCTACCATCTGGACACTCCAATTGGTGACCAGTCTTTGGACAAACAGAACTAAATCCATCGAAAAATACCTGAAAATTTAAATTTTCATTTATTAATATCAATTTTAGGAAGGCTGCTATTACGTATTCAACATTTATTTATTACCTGCAAATCTGAAACACCTGGGCTAGCGTAACTACTCTCCATAAAAGCTGTGACCTGAGTGAGTCCGGTGCTAGCCAACGGTCCAGTTCTGTTCGTAACAAACTGATTAACAGCATCTATTGTCAGTGTCTCATAATGAGTATCTTTAATACTCATGGGAATTCCCACAGAGACATGATTAAGTAAAGTTTTTCCAACCGGCAGATCCTTATAAACTTTAATACCTAAATTAACTAAATCCTCTTCTGGTCCAATTCCCGAATTCAGAAGGATTTGTGGTGACCCTATAGCACCTGCCGATAAAATTATTTCTTTATTTGCCATAATTATTATCTTATTTCCTTCTTTGTCAATTAACTCTATTCCTTTTGCATGGCGTTTTTCCCATTGAGATAATAATACTTTGGTCACGTGAGCGTTAGTCAAAACGCGAAGATTGTCCCTTTGAGCAACTGGTCTTAGATAAAATTTGGAAGTGGTTCCTCTAAGACCGTCTGTAGTCATGACTGGAGCAATCATAAACCCCGTTTGATTATATCCATGCAATTTTCCTGTTTTGTACCCTAATTCCTTTGCAGCATTTAGCAATTCTGCGGAAAATTGAGGTTTGTGAGAAAAAAAGTCGATGTTTATGGGTCCTCCTGTAAGGGTTCTTTTGAACATTTGATTTGTTACTAATTCAGGGTTCACGGGGTTTTCCACTCGTTCAAAATAATGCTCAATTTCGTTATAAGACCAGCCTGGATTTCCAGCACGGGCCCATTTATTGTATATTTCGGGATGACCTCGTACATACATCATACCATTCATTCCTCCTGTTCCGGATACCATTTTGCCTCTGGGCCAAGCACATCTGCCACCATTTTCTGGGGAGGAACAAGAATTTTTTGCCAATTATTTTTGCCAAGATTATTTTTGCCAATATTCCATAACATTTTTTTTCAAACTATTTAACCTTCTTCGAAATTTGTTCCTTTGAATTTAGAATTTTAACCCTTTAGCTACCAGCGTTGCAAATTTGCAACGTTCACTTTTTTCGATTTTCTCGAATTTCCATGTATTTAAAATTCTGCAAAATATACATGTGGATTGGATCAAAGTGGAGTATTCCACATCTCTTAAGGTGGTTATAAGTAATATAACCTCAGTAGAAGGTTCTAATCTCTTGAATGTTGAATGCGACTCTGAACCAAATATTTTATTTAATTTTAGAATTCGAAATTTGTAAAAAAAATTCTGATGAGAGACTACTTTATTTTATACTTTATACTTTATTTTCTACATTAAAGACAACTCTCCTTCTGGCTTTTCGCTCGAGAAAACTCAAAAAATTTGTTTAAAAAACTTTTATTGCAGAAAAGAGTCAAAAATTGATCATATATTATTCCTGAATTTTTTCAGAATTTTTAAACAACGGGAACAGAGTCTGGTAGCTAAAGGATTCAATCATTTTTATAAAACGAAAGAAGAATTTATTGTTATTTTACCCAGACATGCAGTTGGGTATGGTTGTGTAGGTTCTGTCTCGTATTTCCAGTCGAGAGAAGTGTTTATTGTATTAAATGCTAAGCCAGGCACTGCAGTGAGTGAAGGTTCCTCTGGACCTGCTTCAACTAATAAAACACTCCACTTGCGACTATCACTGAGTCTTCTTGCTAAAATTGGACCAGCTACTCCGGCTCCCACGATTATAAAATCGAACCTAGGAAATAGAATGCGACAAATTTTATTTTCACTTTCAATATCAACTTTTTGTTTATACAGTCTACTTATGATAGAGTTTCAAAATATCTATTTCATTCTATTCTAATTTGACGTTTACTGAAATTTTTTTTTGACCTTGAATAAAGATATTTTTTTGAATCATCATTCTAAGTTGCAATTATCTGAATAATTTTTTACCACTTCTGTTGAGGCAATCTGTCAGATCCAACTCGTCTACAAGAATCAGAAATATCGCATCTCGCCATAATTAGAGTTTGTACAAGAGTCATAAATGGAGTGATGTTCCCGCAAGCTTCGCCTAAATACGCTGTGTCATTAAAATTACACTGACAGCATCCTCCACTTTGGGCAGTTGGCTGCAAAAAAAAATTAAGAACATTAATGACCGCGGATAACAGGAATTTGCACTTGGAGAAAGCAAAAAACGAACGAAAACACCAGACAGATTTATAAATTCAGTGTTGATAACTATGACGAGGAACAAGATATCCAACATATAAAGACAAGTTCATGACAAGTTCATATAATGACAAAATCTTCACTAACTTTCTGGAATAAAATTGTGTAAAAAGCACAACTTCGATGCCTTATTTTGTGAGTTGGCCGCGTGCCTTTATAAGTTTTAGTATTCTTGGTTATAAAAATTTCAATCTTTCCTCTCGCTTATAAAGTTCTTAAAGATCTGCGCCGCCGCGCCACGCCGACGCCGCCACCGATTTTTCCTATCTGATGACACGCCGCCGATATTCATTTGGCGCGCCAGCTTTGAAGTATGTACCTAATGTCAAATAAATTGTAATTTAATCAAAAAAGTTATGAGCTTACTTAAAACAATCAAATAATGTCTTTGCCTTGACCTGGAAAAGTTGAAAATGTTGTTTTAACTATTGTTGATATTATTTATCGATTGTTTTTAAATATTTATTAAATTTTATAAATAAATTTTGTTTTCTATATCTTCCTATCTGTAAATAATAAAATAAGTTACAAAAAGGACCGTTTTAGTACCTCGCGCCGATATTGACGCCGCTACACCGTCGCCGAAAATTGAGAACGGCGTCACACCGGCGCGCCGCCAGCTGCCGATCAAATTTAACCTGAACGCCGACCAAAGTCAGGTCGGCGCAGACTTCTAAATGTTCTTCCTATAATATCCTTGGCAGTAAAAAGATTTATCGTTCGAAACCAGTGCAAAATTGCTTGAATTTAAATGTTCAGTACAAAATTGTAAGTAGGGGTGTGCTAAAAGCTCGAAGTCCGATACTCGACCGGGCTGAATCGAGCTTTTAACACTTTGAGTCGAGCCGAGCTGGGCTCGATTAGTTTCGAACCGAGCCGAGATCGAGTCGGGCCGAGTAGTTTCAAAAGCTCGAAAAATTCGGGTTCTCGAAAAGGTTCGTGTGCCCGAAAATTTCGGGTTCTCCAAGATATTCGGATACCTGAAAATTTCGAGTTCTCGAAAAGGTTCGGCTACCCGAAAATTTCGGGATCTTGAACAGGTCCATGCAGTCGATCGTATGTATGCACCAAAATTTATTCCTGAGAATAAATGTTTGGATGTATTAAAAAATTTGAATTATTTTCAAACAAGTTTTTGATGGATTTCTCATAAAAGTAGGCAGCCTTAAATAATTCGAGTACTCGAAACTTTCGAGAACCCAAAATAATTCGAGTACTCGAAACCTTCGAAAACTCGAAACAATTCGAGTACCCGACCCAATTCGAGCCCGGCTCGGCCCGGCCCGACCCGAAAAAGTCGAGACCGGTTCAGGCCGAGATTTCGAGCTTTTTGCATACCCCTAATTGTAAGTTTTATTTACTTTCGAAAAATGAATGTTATGCTTTTAATTTTAATACTGTGCCTAAGTTTGTGGCATTTAACAAATTTTTACAATTTTTCCTTCAAACTTTTACTTTAAAGCTTTTTAAAATGACTAACCGCCTCTTCGATATTCATGATTAAGAAAATTCACTTAGACTGAATAGTTCTGCTAATTAAGATTGACTGAACTTGTCATTGTACACATTTATCTCTTGAATGTTGAATACCACTCTGACCCAAATATTTTATTTGACAATTTTAGAATTTGAAATTTGCACAAAAAAAAATTCTGATGAGGGACTACTTTATTTTATACTTTATACTTTATTTTCTACATTAAAGACAACAACTCTCCTTCTGGCTTTTCACTCGAAAAATTTACTCTTGTTCATGCCGCATAGAATTTTCTAATAGGTACTGTTAATAAAAAAAAATTACAACTTTTTGCTTTCGTAAGTACTTACGAGGTACAAAACAGCAATGTAGAAACTGACAAGAAGAAACAGTACTCTCAGTTTCATATTTATACTTCTTTTAAATCAAAGATGAACCTATAAAATAAAGTTACTATAAACATTTTCTTAAAGCATAAGAAAGTTATAATTTTTGTATTTTGGTTGATATTATCAAACTTTTGTCAAATTAATATAAATAATATTAGTTACTTCAAAAAAGTAATATAAAAATTGTGTGTAACACTTTTTCAAAAATATATAGATAGTATATTTAATTATTTTATAATTAAAACCTGTTTACCTGATATTCTTATACCTAAGACGAGACGGAAGACTGATAAATTAATAATGCACACAATTGAAGAATAATTAATAATATGCACTTAAAACACAAAATATTAACTTTTTATTTATGCATTTATTATTTTTATTATTTGTTCACTTTTAATTTTTAATTGTATGAGATCACACTAAAATTTTTGAACACATTTTACAGATTTTTTTTTGGAAGGAATATTTACAAGATCCACGAGCGCATCGAGCGACTCTCCTCAGTTTGATCATTTTGCTGAATGAACCTTTTTAAAAAGAAGTTTGGCTATCAAACTAATTAGACTTTCGATGCGTGTGGGCAGGGCCGAAAAGATAACGGGGAGCTTGGGGAGCTCCGTTGACGTCAAATTTTTCTCTTAAAGAGATTAATTTTTACTGAATGGTAAAATCTTTGAACTTTTAAATTTCGTAGAAAAGTTTATTTAAAGACAAAATTATACATGGTAGAATATATTTTAATTCATTTAATGTTTAACAAAAATGCTTTAATATTTTACTTACAAGATGTAAGATTTAATCACCTTCCTTCTGTGTTAAAAGACGTCACAATGTGTACACATTTTAAGGAATAGTGTTTCTCATTTAAACGTTGTTAATTTTTTTTATGAATATTTTTATCCTGTTCATTGGTTATGACGTAAATGAAAATATACACAGCTTTATTATTCTTTGATTTTGTTTAATGAAGTTTAATGAATTCTTTTCAAACAACTTCCTGTTATTACAATAAATATTTTGTTACTTTCTATAGGAAACAAAATTTGAAAAAAGTTTTTCATGTTAAATGCATATCTCAAATCATATCTTAGTAACAGAAGTTATTCTCCAAGCGTCATTAAAATTTTATTTTGACATAATGCTTTTTTTATCGAAGACTTCCTTACATTAAATCATTTTAAAAGTCATATTTAGTTTAAAATTGCTTAGGTTTCAAAAAGAAAAAAAAAAAGAAAACTGAGCATTTTTTGCTTTACAAATTTGTACAAAATTAGTCTGATTGACTTGATCTGATTAAAAAGCATTATTATAAATTACATTATCATGAAAGTTTATGAAAATTATTATCATGAAAATTATTTCATCTGACTATCGGAATGTTGCTTAATTAAATTTCGAACATCAAAATCGAAAATTTATGTCACTGAATTATCACGCCGCACATCAATATTCATATCAGTCCTTATATTGAGACCATTTTTTACAAATAGCTTTCGCCTCAAGATGACCTTGACTAGTTTCTGCATGTTCTTTACCTCCTTTCGTCAATCTTGCTAGTCGCTTTCATTAACGGAAGACTGGAGCTCTTATAGGACCTCAGGCTCCAATCACTCCAATGAACAACTCCAATCACAAAAGTTGACCATATATTAATGCTAAATGACTTGTCCTTTTCTCATCATCGCCAATGCCACTTTCTCTGGTGATGAAGCTTGACATTCTTCCAGTCATCTTTTATCATATCAGCCCCCTTCTCTGCTATCATAATTGTCGGTGCATTTGTGTTTCCTGAAACGATGTTGGGCATGATGGATGCATCAACGACTCGAAGCCCCGCTATTCCAAACACTTTCAATCTGGGATCAACGACCGCCAAAGGATCTTCTTTAGGACCCATTTTACAAGTGCTTGTTGGATGATAAATTGTCATCGTATAATGTCGAGCGTGACACCGCCAATAATCCTTGGAAGGAAACTTGAATTTTGAACATTCTGGAATTAAGTTTTGATTATGTCGAGAGTTTAGCAATCGCATTGTCCGGGTGCGACTCATTCTGTGAATAAATTTCGTTCCCTCGACCTAAAAAAAAAAGATATATATAGTTAAAAACATAAAGCCACAAAGAAGTTATTATTAACTTTTCTTCCGTGTGACAATAGATATATCGCAAATACGCGATTCAAGAACATTTTCTTCTCAGTGGATAATGAAAATAGTTTGAAATATAGGAATCCACTTTCTCAAGGAAAAATTGTAACATTAAATATAATTTTATACAATTTCTGAATGAGAAATCATACTGTTCTTTAATTTAATCTTCTTCTTTGTCATTCCTTCTTGTTCATTACATATAGCTTATCTTGAATTATAAGATTGGAAATTCTAAAGAATATAAGAATTCTGTGGGAATTTCGCGGAAAACAGCATACATGTTCAAGTTGTACTAAAAATTCAGGATAAGTTGACGTCACACAATTAATAATTGATCTTCTTATCAGCTTTCTTGAAATTGATTTGAGAATTTTCTTTCGAATCACAGATAAAAAGCAAAGAGTGAATCAACTTTTAGTCTTGAACGAGATTACATACTACATATGACTTATGAGTTCATAAACTGATAAGAATTCCCCAACCTTATGCGTTATTCATCTACATTCTACAAGTCATATTAAGGTAGTTTATGAATTTTGAAGAAAATACAATTATGTACCAAAATATTAAGATCTTGAGGGTCTGCAAAATAGTTTGGCATAATAATTGGATGATCTCTAGGGTTCGAGCTTCGTAACATGATATAGCCCCTGCTCTTTGGTCTTAAAAGTACTGGAACAACGGAATAAGAATCGTGGTAAAGAATTTCCTCAAAGACACTCGCAAAGAGTTCATTTTTTAAACCACATCCTCTTTTTCCAAACAATCCTCCATCGGTGTTGTCTGCTGCTGATGCGAGAAATAATTGAAGATCGGGATAATCATCTTCCTGAGTAGCATATCTGAAAAAAGCATAGAAAATAGTAAATAATGAATATGTTGAGTGCTAGGCAAACAAAACTTGATAAATCCAATCGTTATACAAAATTCATTTTTTGAGTATTTTTTTGTTACCCTTTCTTTGTTACCTAATAATGAATCACTATTCTTCCTGTAATTAACTAAAAAATACAAAAGAAAAACGATAATTTTATTTAAACAATTTTTTTATCTTGTTTTTTATTTCTTTTAAAATTACTCAACTTTCTTAAGAAAGCGCCAGTTCTCTGCAAAAACGACTTATAAACCCCTTCACGTAATGATTTATAGAATTCAATGGGAATGATTATATATTAATTTCTTAGTTTCATTTGATGTTTGTTTCTGCATTTCAACTTTTTCCGGTTAATGGTCTTCTTGCAGAGAACGGTGCAATTGTCAGTGAACAAGATCGTTGATTATAGGTTGAAAGTTGCTGAAGGGCGATTATTACAGACGATCATAACAATAAAATGACCCATTTTGAGCGTAACAATTACCCGAAGCCGTGTTTAGTATCACCTTTGAAATTTTAAGATTTCAGTAACCGATTTCTCCACTTTTTTAAAGACTATGAACAAAAAAGGTTAGTAAAGTATTTGCTATAACCAAGAGATGAAATTCTCGTTAATATATACTCACTTTGTTTTAATAAAAGCCATCGCTTCACATTGTGGAACCATATACAGAGGTCCACTTTCATTAAAAGCAAATTGTCTCGCGGAAGCTAGTGTCAAAGATCTTGGCAAAACAAAAGCAAGTCCAGTAGAATCTATGCAATTTTTTGGGGAATCAATCAAATAAGTAATACCACCAATTCCAACGTGATCTTGTAAATTCCTTCCCACACCTGGCAAATTGTGAATCAATGGGATACCTATTTTACTCAAATGCTTCTTGGGACCAACTCCAGACAACATCAATAACTGCGGTGATTGGATAGCCCCAGCTGATAAAATAATTTCGCAATTAGAATAAATCGTGTGTTTCTTTAGACCTCGTTTGAATATTACACCATAAGCCTTTTTTGTTGATGGCTTGATCAAAATTTTATGAACTAATGAATGAGTGCTGATGTGAAGATTCTTTCGGTATGCTGCAGGTCTAAGGAAAGCTTTAGCCGTGCTGCATCGAAGACCATCTCTGCATTTTTTAAATTAATTTAATCAAAATAATATAAATGATTAGTGGTAAATAATTATTATAATGCAGTGTATTCTACCTGAGAGTTCCTTGTGAATATGTAAATCCAGTTTGTTTTTTTCCATTGACATCAAGTACCTTATACCCCATATCTTTTCCAGCTTTGAGAAAATGTTTTGTGATCGGAGATTCATATTTATATCTCTCAATAGTCAAATACCCTCCAGTATTATGATACTGTGAATCAATCAATTCCGGAATTTTCATATCCTCCGATTTTTTAAAATATGGCAAAACACTGTCATAATCCCAGCCAGGATTTCCACAATCTCTCCAATTATCATAGTCTCGTCTGTTTCCTCGCACATAAAGCATCGCATTTAAAACACTGCTTCCTCCAAGAACTTTTCCTCTTGGCCAATTACAAGATCGATGATTCATGCCCAAACAAGATGTCGATGATGGAACCGTTTTGAATTGCCAATCCAAATCAGTTAGCTGAAGAGTTGGAAAAATCATGGGCACATCAGTGAGGATGGTTTCATCTCCTCCAGCCTCCAGAAGCAGAACAGTCCAGTTTTTCTTCTCCGAAAGCCTATTGGCTAGAACTGATCCTGCTGATCCCCCACCGATTATTATAAAATCATACACTTTTTCAATCTTCTTGGATGAAATTGACTTGATTCTATTTTCTTCATCTATAATGTCTGGACGTAGGAGAATGATCATAAACCGCAAAAACATCAAAAAACTGATCTCAGGTGCATAAGTTAGGGCAATTCTTGTGGCTGAAAAAGCAGCGATCAACGTCATTCTGATTATTTACCTTCAAAACTTAACTCTCTTTTCTAATTATTTGAATTAGCATTTTGTAAGTGTTTTGACTGTGATTTTCTAATGAGGCACCATTTCTTCATATTTATTTGATTGGGTAGTTTTCGAATTAAACTTAAAAATCGCACCAGATATGTTGATGATAAATATCGTAATATAATAAGTCACTCATTAAAATAAGGCACGAGGCCTCAACGTACTTCATTTAGTCAGCAAATTTAATTACGCCCTCGGAAAGACGACTAAACCGATTTTTTCATTCTCCTCGCATTAAAGTGTATTATTTAATACTGAATCACATTAATCCAACATTCGGCTTGCACATATAATGTATAAACATTATTAATCCAACGCCAAAACTTGTGACGAAAGAGGATGTTATTCGAAAGAATTTCTGAGTCTGTAACAATTGTTTTTCGATCTCAGATTTTACAATCTGTAAAATTTAATTATTTACAGTTGAGGCGAATTATTATTCAAAAACCAAGTTAGAGTACATGCATCTTTACAATTAAAATTTTTATTTAGAACATTTTAAATAGAATTATCGATTTATAATTTTCACTTAAATTCATGGATATTAATGTGCATTCTGCACATTAATGACACAATTTCATTGAAAACATTAAAAGGGCCTACTTTCATTATACTTAAAACGGTATTTTATTGCTTAGCGAATTACCTGAATTACTTAACAATTTACGCCATGCAGCTTAGAGCCTTTATGCAATCATTTCATAGCAAAATTTAAAAAATTATTAATTTTATAGGTACTTGTGAATTATATATTTTTATTGAAATTTAAATAGGTGTATCAAAAGTTGTCATTTTTTTATGATTATTTTCTTTTGCTATTTTCACTCTAATCATTTTATTATTGCATAGGCGTAGCAATAGAAGCATTGTCATTCCATTAATTTAACCAGATTTTTCGGTTTTATAATTTTTATAACTTTCTGTAGACTATTCACGAAATAGATTTAATTCCATCTAATAAATAATTCATTTAATTATTACTATATTTTTAAATTTTCATGTATTATAGATACATAAAAGTAGAAAGCCAAAAATAATGTAACAAAAAATAGATTTTTCAATTTTTATTTCGTCGCTATATGTACATATATTTCAAAAAATAATTATATACAAATTACAAAAAAGACTACAGTGCATCGTAAATTTATATATACAAAAAGTCGCATTAATTTGTTGTTAACACGATTGACTGAAAAAACTAATTTATTCACATTTTCGTTGCTTATCTTATATTAATTATTTCAAGATTGAATTCCAATTCAAAGATTTGGAATTTTACATGGAAATATTTTGCGTGTCACTAATCGCAGTTGAAAAATTCGAATCTTACAATAAATTCTCTTTGAACTTTACTTTTTTCCCAACACTTTTCTTGCATACACACAAATACATACATACATACATACATAGGTAGATACATGAATTACATACATTTTGATATAAACTGCAAAGTCTATAAAAAGCATAAACTTAAAAATTTTAATCTTTTAAAAATAAAATTAAAGTAAATGTCAAAAACATTTTTAATCAATATTTCTCATTAAATATTATAGGTGTTATCGATCTCAGTAAATTGAAAAGTTTCTTTTATAAGTTGAACCCAACTCTCAATTTTCAATTCTCAAGGGAAGGTTTCAATAAGAAGAATTTTATCACAAAAAATGACACGTAATCAGATAATTTGAACTATTAAGATGCCAACGTGAAAACTTGTATCCTGATTTTTACCATAAAACTTTCTCAATTATGTGGTAATGTGGTAATAATATACTAATGTCTATCGATACGATTGTTTTTCTAAGCAGGTCGAATCAATCACTAGGAGATAGTTTCACTTTAAGACAAAAAAATGTATGCAGAAAACAAATTTTCGACAGTGAATTAAAAAGTTCTATTTAGTGAATACAAAACTTCCGATAGAAAATACAAGGTTCAAATTGTTTTTCTCTATAGATTGATAACATCAATCAATTAAGTTTTCCAATAACAAAATGCAACTTTTTTATTCGAGTTCTTAGCATCTCGAGGATCTGATTTCATTCAATTGAAAATAAATAGTTCATTCCTTATCAATTGAACTCCAACCTCTATTTGTCCTCTTGTGCAACCAGAATTGTTTGATCATATCCGCCCCTTTTTCACCAACCATAATAGTTGGAGCATTTGTATTACCGCTGATCTGATTCGGCATGACAGAGGCATCAATAACCCTCAACCCAGTCACTCCATAAACCTTAAGTTGAGGATCAACCACAGCTTCAGGATCCCAATAAGGTCCCATTTTGCACGTACCGACAGGATGATAAATCGTTGCCGAATAATGCCTAATCATACACTCCCAATAAGGATCAGTGTACAGAGGAATGTGTTTGCATCCAGGAAATGGTGCAGGATTCAGTTCACTTCCATATTTCCTGAAGGAAGCTGTCCTACTAAGAGCTACTGCAATCTTAACTCCTTCCACTAGCACCGCTATATCCTCCGGTTCTTTAAAATAATTTGGATAAATCATTGGATGATCATAAGGATTCTTACTTCTCAGCTTAATAATACCTTTGCTCTTTGGCCTCAAGAGCATTGGAATAACACTCCAAGAATCCTTATTACTAATTTTTCCAAAGACAGCATCATAAAACTGCCTCGTCAGTCCATGAACCTTTCGAATTTGCCTTCCTCCATCCGAATTCGTCGACCCAGATATGAAATGGAGTTCAATGTCAGGAAAATCGTCAGAGACATTTGCATATTTGGTGTTAACAAACGCCAAACCTTCCACACCTCCCAAGACAGTCAGAGGTCCACTTCCAAAAATAGCATACTGTAAAACAGCTTGTACATTGTGAAGTCTGTTCTCCACCATCGAGACTTCCTGGTTGACCATGAAGGTCAGACCTCCCAGACCCACGTGATCCTGAAGGTTGTGTCCAACTTGAAGGTTTTGAATTACAGGAATGCCGAGTCTCATTAGGTCTTCTTGAGGTCCAACTCCAGAGAGCATCAACAGTTGTGGAGAGTTGATGGCACCTCCAGAGAGAATTACTTCCTTTTTTGCGCGAATCCTGTAGAGTTTGCCATCCCTGACAAATTCTGCGCCATAGGCTCGTTTGCTGGTTGGATCTATTAAGACTTTCGTTACATGAGAATTCATAGCAATGTGCAAATTTTTGCGAAGCCTAGCAGGTCGAAGGAAAGCTTTGGCGGTGGAGCAACGACTTCCTCTTCTGATGGTTCCTTGGGCTATCATGAAGCCAGTTTGATGTTCACCATTGATGTCCCGATTGTCGTAGCCCATATCTCGACCAGCTTCCACGAAAGATGCTGCCAGAGGAGTATGCCAAGGGGCTTCCTGAACTGTTAGGTAGCCTCCAGTTGAGTGATACGGGGTTCGAGTTAGGTATGGGTTCAAATTGTCCTCGGATTTTTTAAAGTAGTAGAGCGCATCTTTCGAGCCCCAACCTGGATTGCCTTGTTCTTCCCAGAGGTCGTAGTCTTTCTTATTTCCTCGTAAATATAGCATGTAGTTTAGAACACTACTTCCACCAATCACTTTTCCACGAGGCCAATTGCAGCGACCTTTCTCCATTGCTAAGAAAAAAGAGGTTGATGGTTACAAAGCATTTGAGAGAGAATCTTCCTCCAAAAGCAAAATTATGTCAAAAGATGCTCTTGCAACAAAAGTAATCCTCTTGAGGCAAAAAGAAATCCTTTTGCCTTGCTTAATCTTTTTTTTTTAAATTAAAACTTCAATATATTACCTAAACTTACCTAAACAAGCGTCTCCTTGGGGTTCAGTCTTATACATCCAGTCGAGTTGACTGAGCTGTAAATATCCTGCGAGTACAGGAACATCAGAAATTTCTGTTTCGTCTCCACCGGCTTCCAAAAGCAAAACGTTCCACTTTTCTACTTCGGAAAGGCGACTTGCCACTACAGCACCTTAAAAAATATTTATTTGTTAAAAAGTTGACAAATATTTAAGTAACTAAACAAGTAAGAGTAATCATTGAAGTTATAATTCAAAAGTATTATATTTTATATAAAAATACCTGCTGAGCCGGCTCCCACGACAATGAAATCGTATGAAGGTAACAATAATTCCGAAGGAACGTCAATTGGTCGAGATTCGGGATCCATAATTTCATACTGAAAGTAGACGATAGCTGCCGCTAACGTAGGAAAGAACCACGACAAACCTCCAGTAGCCGAACTAACAACGCCGGAAAGGACGTCTTCAATGCCCATGGTGACGTCTTTTTGTTAAATTTTTAATTATTGCTTCACTCTTCACTGTTCAGATGGAATATCACCTTCAACTGAAATGAACTTTCCTTTTTAATCAAACAAAAAATTACAGTTTAATCACTGCCATCCAAAGTAAAAAGATAGGTAAGCGACATTGTCGCTCAGGTCTATTTTTCCATTGATAGGTTTAAGAGAATAACCCTAAACCACAAAGTTACTTACCTATCTTTTTACTTCGGACGGCAGATCAGATAAAAGTAAAAACCAAAAAGAAATAAAGCATTAAAACTTTAACTTTATTTTTATTTATTCCGTATATAGTTTATCATAACTAAATTAAATGTATTTAAAGGACACAAGTTAGACTATGGAGGTCTGTATAATTAAATACAGATTTCATAGAAATAAAAAATTAAATCGTATAAAAAGGGAAGTAAGATGCAGTAACTTTTCATTATTTTAGAAAACGTCCAGAATTAGCACTCACTTGATAAAAAACAAATAAGTTAGACTTAAATTGTGAATAAAAAACACAAGAGGGAAAAATTTAAATAGACTTGGGTCAGGTTTACTCTTCGACTGGTTCAATTTAAATGATTTTCTTGGGCGTCATTCGCTTTGAAAAGAAATAAGGGAGAGGGGCAAGAAGGTGACGAAGCTTTCTTCGACATTGTTTATTCCAGGCTTTGATCCTCCTTCGTTCTTCACGAGGTCATTTACGTTGAAAAAATTTCAATGAATTTTATCATTCCAGTTATTGAACAATTATAACATTTCTTATCATCCTGATCGAAAACTAGCACATTTTAATTTAGGAATTTTTATAATTAAAGATAATTTTTATCGTTAAAGTAATGCTTTCAAAAAACTGTTTTCTTCACGAAACGATTTATTAACAATTAAACATTTTCGTACAAAAAATAAGAACTATTTTTTTATGATTATATTAATGAAACCGGAAAAGAATTTTATTTGAAAGTTCTCCTATTGCATGAAAATTGTAATTGGCACTTGAATTTTATCAAGTGAAGAAACTAGGTTAATATAATTTTTAAAGCAATATAATTATATGTAAGAATGATATTGAAGATCTGACAAAAAAAAGACTATGATACCTTGACTCTGTCACGTAAGTATCATGGTTGCAAACCTATAACCTTAGAAACACTCCACGTGGTCGGGAAACCGTAATGCATACGAGACATGAATAACAATTGAGATGTGAAACTTTCGGCGATTAAGTAATTTTATGTTTCCATTGTGGTCTCTGGCGTCTAAAATGCAATAGTCTCCTTTATACATTGATTATATGCATAATCTCCAAATTCACACTGCTTTTTTTTAAGTTCAAGTTTCCTTCATCTTATTGAAAAAAATCGCATAAAAAGAGTTTTAGATTTTATATGTTGTTCAATCGTTTGAAACGAAATGTTAGAAAACGAGCAATCTTTTATAAATTTTCTTGACTGCACCATAAAATTTTCTATAAAAAGATATTTAATTGCACGGAAATCATATTTCCATCCTTCTCACAATCGCGTTACGTAAGACTTAACAGCTCCTTAACACAATTGAAAATAAATTTGTAATTTAGTTTATTTTCAGAGTTGTAAATTTTTGTTCAAAATTATGAAAATGCAAAAACTTTGAAAGGTTTAAAAAGTGAAAGTCTACAAATGAAAAGGGCTACGTGATCTCTACAGTAGTTGATGTACATATTTCGTTGTCAGGCATTGAAGGCTGAAAAACCTCGATCTTGTTTCATTTGACCTACTTGATTGTTTATGAGATGACCATAAATTTTTGATACCTAAAGAGTCTCATCTCGAAAATCTAATACCTAACAAGGCCTCACAGTCTGATCGACATTTAACCAGAGTACTTATTATTATTATATACTCTTTAGACTGAATTTATATTAAAATGAAAATTTTATGTATTAAATAATTATTAATTTCTTAATAAATCATTTTAAAATATATTTTCAAAAATTAGGTCATCGAATTTAGAAGAATAGTAGCTACACCTTTTGCTTAAGAAAGTGTACGCAAGTGCATCGATTCTAGAATTTTCAGGAGTCATTCCATATTATAATAGTGTCTCGATGTTTCCCATTGGTGAAACTTGGTGCAACATTACGATAATAGTATCTATGTATTAAGCATTTAATCATATGAAATAAAACTAAATGTTTTATTGTCTAAAGATAATTTCTACGCTAAATATAATTTCGAAAAAGTGAACAAGCACATTCAAAAGTGAACAAACTTGATTTTTCTAATTTGCTCTTAAAATCATTGAAATAAGACTTTCTCTCCAAACAGATATGACTAGAATATTTAAACAAATTATATGAACTAAACAGTAGCATGTTAATGTGCAAAGAGGTCAACTTTATCATATTTTACTTTACATAAGATTGGTAATGAATTAAACATGAAGTAAATTTTCCATGCCATATTTCGTTACCTGATTTATTAGCACAATATTAAAGGATTCCAATTGCTTGTTATCTGGACAAATTACTTTTCGCTGAATTGCACATTCGAAGTAAACAGACACAGTTCACAGACACAATTTTGAGGCACTCAAAATGTCTTTGAAATCACTTGTTTATCGCTTTTTAATAAAAGTAGCAAAATTTCAGGAATTCTTTTTCGTGGAGAAAAAACGTTATAATGACATAGTGACCGTGACCTTGCTGCTGATTTGCAGCTAAGCAGTACTGGATCCATCGAGATTGTCAGACCCTGAAACCATGTGGCCGTCAGGTACAAGTTCAGAACGCCGTGGACAAGCTACATAACGGTCATCGACATCCCCCTCCTTATTTTCTTATTCCACCCATCTCCCTTTCTTCTATAACTATATGGTATACCGTTTTCATTTATCATAGTCTCAATCTCCCAATCAGTTCCAGTACAAAAAAATTTAGTTTTCATTTCAATATGTTTAATAATATAACAAATACACATTTATTAGAGTTAAGGGGATGTTGTAATTTTTTTCATTTCTGACATTAAGTTGAATAAGCATGTTGAATACTGTTTCCGTGTAAAAATTAATTTGAATATAGGCACTTACTCATCATGTAAATTTAAGATCTTATTATTCAACATGTTTAAAGTTTTTATTATTAGAATCTGTAATGGTGCACGAATTGAAATCTATCCCATTGACGAAACTTCAATGAAAAGAATCGTTTAAAATGCCTAGACACAAATTAGTTAAAAATATAACCTTTTTCCTATAATCTGTAAATTCAAGTAAATAAAAATTTCACAAGGTAGAAGACATAAACACAACTGAGAACAATGCTGACAATAATTCTTTTTATTCTTAATTCAACAAAACTGTAAAAGTAAATTTTTCTAGTTGGAAAAATTGCTCTATTTTAATTTAATTTACTTTCATGGCCAATCGATTCTCGTAATCGGATACTCAGAGACCAAGTGAATTAGGTAAGAGTGCCCATCAGTTGCAATTGGAATTTAAAGGTGAGGGACCGAACCGATCTGACAAGAAAAGTAAATTCATCATCCATTTTTTCTTTTTGAATATATATTTTTATTCTGAAAATAGTAAATAATATTGCAAAGCAGGTATAATAATTATGAAACCAAATTTTTATGCAGAAACGTTTTTGAATTATTTTTCATCTATTTTAATCATTTTTATTATTGAGTGTTTGTAGTTTTTACTATCAATAGAAAAATATCGTTTCGTCAGAAAAAAATTGAGCGCGTGTCTCTGCTTAATAAAAAACCCTTAGAATGGGATATGACGTCAGTCCAGTAGGCGACTTACGGTATAACGAGTAGTTTGGTCGACCTACTTTTGTTTGTAGTACGAAATGCCTTCTTCGTGAATTCGTTGAAAAAATTGTCACTTGGAGGTAAAAATTCTGGATCTTATTATTTAATAAAAACCTGACAAATTTTATAGACAGAAAAAGAACTATAAAATGCAATTAGTAATTTATATTGAGACTTTTCAATTCTTCAGAGCATCTAGTGAAAACGTAAGTTTACCGGGAGTTTGGCCCACTACCTGTTGCACATCACGTAAGCCACTCTGGTGGCTACGTGATCAATAAAAGAAATCTACCTAGTCAATTAAATAATTTGAATTTCATCTCAGAATTGGATATCTTCTTCTTCATAAAGATGACTTTTATTGTTGAATTTCATTTAAGTAATAAAGACTGAATCAAAGGAATCTATTTCAGTGTCTGAAAATTCCTTGCGTCAATTTGTTTTCTCAGTCTTATTGTTTTAGATAATTTCTAAAAATAAGTTTCTGGTCATCTATTAATTTTTATGGAAATCAATTTTTCTAGTTCGACATTATTTTTCAATAAAAAGGCGGAAGTTGTAAATGAGGTTAATGGAATAGAAAATGTGAATGAGATAAAAATTGAACCATGGTTCTGATTATGATTACAGGAGGATGTTGCGGTTCGACGAAAAAGCGGACAATCGTCGGTGGCTACGCCTTCACTTGGTGGTTCGTCACGGACGTTCAGCGCCTGTCCCTGGAAGTGATGACTCTGAATCCTATTTGTGAGAGTGTCGAAACCGCACAGGGAGTCCCACTGACGGTTTCAGGAGTGGCCCAGTGTAAGATCATGAAGGCTGATGAGCTTCTTAGCACAGCCAGCGAACAATTTTTGGGAAAATCTGTCCACGAGATCAAGTCCACCATATTGTCCACCCTCGAGGGACATCTTCGAGCAATTCTTGGTTGGTTTCTTGGCAAAAATTAATTTATGAAAATGATATTGCTCCAAAAATATGTATCAATCTCAATTTATTGCTTTTAAATAACATAGTTTTATATAGGTACAATGAAAATAAAATGAAAAATGTTTCTTTTTAACAGGAACTCTCTCGGTCGAAGAGGTTTACAAGGATAGAGATCAGTTCGCTGCTCTTGTTAGAGAAGTAGCAGCACCGGATGTTGGTCGCATGGGTATTGAGATACTTTCATTTACCATTAAAGACGTTTTTGACGATGTTCAATATCTCGCCTCCCTTGGAAAGGCGAGAACTGCTGAAGTGAAAAGAGACGCTGACGTTGGTGTCGCAGAAGCTAATCGGGATGCTGGCATTCGAGTAAAAATCTCCTTTTAAAATATATTTCTATAACTTCTAAGTAAAATAGAAATTAATCTAAATATAAAATTTTGTTTAGTGAAAACCAAGTTGAAATTGTCTCCCTAAAATTTTTCTCTTTAAAATAGTTTTGCAACACTATAATTATTTTCCTTTCATTTGATCTCAGGAAGCTGAATGCGAGAAAGCAGCAATGGATATTAAATATAATACTGACACAAAGATCGAGGACAACGCGAGACTCTATCAGCTGCAGAAAGCGAATTTCGATCAAGAAGTAAACACTGCGGTAAGTCATGCAGATACCATTAAAAAATTTCTTTTTGGTTGTGAAAAACTCTTAATAAGGCTACCAACTAAATGGTAAATCATATTTTCAAAAGCTTTGATATTAATGCTTAATATAAGTATTTATCTTCTACAGAAAGCTGAAGCTCAACTGGCTTACGAGCTTCAAGCTGCAAAAATAAAGCAGAGAATACGAAATGAAGAGATCCAAATAGAGATTGTAGAAAGACGGAAGCAAATCGAAGTCGAGACGCAAGAGGTCCACAGAAAGGAACATGAACTTGAAAGTACTGTTCGTTTACCAGCCGAATCTGAACATTACAAAATTGGAAAAGTTGCCGAAGGGAAAAGGTAAATATTTTCAAAAAAACAAGTAAGATTTTAATCATCCATAATAAAAGACTTTTTTAAATCCTTCTAAATTCCTCTTTTTTCCTTTTCAGAGCGCAAACAGTGGAAGCAGCAAAGGCAGAAGCAGAGAGGATTCGAATGATTGGTGAAGCGGAAGCACACGCGTTGCAGGTAGTCGGTGTATCGGAAGCTGAAAGAATGCGTATGAAGGCTGCTGTATACAAGAAATATGGGGATGCGGCTATTCTCAATTTGGTGCTTAACTCAATGCCTAAGGTGAAAGAACTAATTTATTATTCAAAAAATATTTTTAAATGATTTGTAATTTTCTTCGGCAAAGAGGGAAAACTATTACTTTTCTATTTAGGAAATTAAAGTAATTTCCTGATTACTTGGTGCATACTTCAGAAAAATATGTTGTTTTCAGATTGCTGCGGAAGTCTCTGCTCCTCTTGCAAGAACGGAAGAAATTGTACTTTTGGGTGGAAGCGGCGCAACTAGCGAAGAAATTACACGACTCGTTGGCCAAGTACCTCCGGCAGTTCAAGCCCTCACTGGTGTCAACCTCTCTAAAGTAAGGAAATATATTTTATAATATCTAATAAATTTTGAAATATTCTTATTTAATTATTGGCCATTAAATATTCTTTTCTTAAACTTGTAATACTATAATGTGTTTTTTTCACAGGTACTGGGAAAAATTCCTGGCGCAAAGTAATTTTTCGGACAATCTGAAATCGCCAATAGCTTCTGCATTCCGGTATTGTGATTTCATCACCACATGGTTCACTGTAGTTGAAACATCCTTTTTTGCCCCTCTGAAAATGAAATGACATTCGGCAATCAGCAATTGAACTTCCTTTAATTTTTACTAATAAGCAACTGCACTGAAAAAAATGGTTAGTTGGGCCATTCAGTTTGTAAGATATGGTGCTGCTATTTTCCTAGTTGAGACAATCATTTTATTAGTTGCTGGTTCTGATTGAGTAGTCATTGCAACTAATGAAATGGTTGTCCTAACTAATAAAATAGTAGTACCATATCTTACAAACTAAATAGTTGGCCTAACTAACATTTTTTACAGTGTGACATCAAACACAATTCAATCATTTAAACTATAACCACTTTTGATTTCTAAAACTCCAAAAGTCGATATCAGTCCCGAAAGTTGCAACCAGTTTAAAACATTCTCTTTAATTATGAGATGTGTTATCAGGTCCTATGGTATTTACATTTCCTCGTATACTCGAGTACTGATAAACTGCAATATAAGTAGTCTTAGGTAATGAATTTAGCAAAAATCAAAATCGAAATTTTTCCTCGCGTTTGAGTGAGCACTGTAATAAACATGTTATAGTGCCATAGAATTTATACAACAAAAAATGTACGCAAGTTCTCAATTTTTTTATATAGAAATTTTATATGAAAATTTCACGAAGCCTTGCCGAACGTCATTCAACAATTTATTCAGCCTGATTCCATTCAAGAGGTGAAACAAGTTTGACTCAGCAGTTTAAGTAAAATATTAAGAAATTTAATATTGTCCATCAAAAATAAAATAAAATCTTTAAAAAAGTTAAACTTTTTTCACATCTTGTTTCGACTGCAATGTACAATTTCGTACATGATTGGATTCTCTGTTTTTTAATACTTTTGTTAAGAACGTGAGTTTCATTTTATTACTCAAAACTTTATTACTCAAACTGGATTTTCTATCGACGATTACCAAAAGAAAAACAAGTCTCAATAATTGGCATGATATATCGACAGAAAAGTCGTAATACATGCACATCGAAAATAATATGCATTTGTTTTCTTATTATTTTCGATAATGCAAGATATATTGTGCATGTAAAATAACAAATAAAGTATTTTATATTTTAGATTACTATATTTTCTAAATAAGTCTTTAACCATAAATGGTTTTTTTATAATTTGTTTAACCAGATACTTTACAGATGCATTTAAACTAAAATTTGCTATACGCACCAAAACAAGGCTTTTCCCAATATGTATTGTAAGAGATAAAATTGAAAACTTTAAATCTCTTAAGCAAGTAGTTAATGGACGTGCATTAATAAATAGCCAATAAATTGGCATCAGCGTGTTCAAGAAGTCCGTAAACTCAAATTTACATCTGGCCTTTGATAAAAATTACCCACAAATTGAAGAATTTTTACATTCTATTTTGAGAAATTCAAATGTGAGATGTGAATAAGAGTGAAAATTTGGACTTAAATTCTCTTAGAGGTTTTAGGGTAAAAATTGTTCGGAAATAATGTGATTGTAAAAAGAATTAAACTTGAAAAGAAAACTAATAACATGAAATTCCATAATCTTTTTATTTTTAATCTGACATATTTAGAAATTATGAGTAAAATGAATTTCACAAGCGTATTGTGATTTGTGATTTTGTTCGTAATTCGTTCATTGTGTTCAACTTTAATAGATAACGAATACATTTTTATTCTTTATACTCTCTAATTTCAAAACCTGTTGTACATTTACTTTTTTTATTAACGATCAATTTTCAATGAAAATATTTTTAGAGTAAAATCTTGGATATTAAATCCTGTGTTCATAATTTTAAAAAATATGATCTAATTAGGCATTTCCGGTAGCCTGACCAAATTCTTACATTAATAGCACTTTTTTTGTATTTTGCACATAACTATCATTGATGTTTTTTTACACTATCATTACATTATACTCTTTTTTAGTCAACAGTCCAAAGATTAGGTTGTTGTAGTTACAATGCATTGCATTAGAATAGCGGTGTTTACCATTGCCTCCCGCTAGCAGTTTACTAATATTTATACATTTTTTACTGTGAAAAAAAAACTGAATTTAAGAACAAATTGTGGCCATTTTCTGTTTTGAGCGCATGTGGGTCTCATGTTTTAGGAAATGGTAGTAATACCGAAAATGCTTAATGATTAAAAAAGATTCTAAAGACTATTGAAATTAGAAAATTTTATAGCAACTTTGCGATAGTTTCTTCCGTAGAGATTCAATTAATATAAATTTTTACATTCACTTACAAACTCCATAATTTATTAAAATTAATATAGAAGAAAAGCTTGGTTGAAATATTGTTTCTAAATACATCTAATATTCCAGGCAAATACTTTCATCCACTTAATTTGTACGTATCTCTTTATTATTTGATAAAGAATTTGAATATTAAAAACATCATTGACTAAAGATTGCGAAGTGAACTTTGTTTAAATTTTTACATTCACTATTAATTATTACACCCATATTTTGACGTGATTCTTCAATTTCTGATATTTCTCAACAATACTGTACATTATAATTTTATTAACAGTTAAAACAATTTATCCACGCTATTATAAAAATTATGTTGTGCGCTGATGTACGTAGTGTATAACTTTCGATATTGTTTATCTAGTTTGCATAACTAATTGTTAGCTATAAAGTTAAGTTTTCTACATTACTGTAGTTTTGGACGCAATTCTCTAAAACAACTAAGAACGATAATTTATAGGAACTGTAAAGTGAATTATTTGATATCATCGGTCCAAACTGAATTTCATTTTCAAAAACAAAATACTATTTTATATTAGAAAATCGCGAATAATTACACTTTTCACTCCTTATAATTTATCATTAGAGTAATTTAAATATTATTAAATAGATGTGAGTGCGTTTTGAAAGATTGATTTACATTTTAAAAATCCTGCGTTAGAAGCTGAATTGACGAGATTGTGGAGTAGCATTTTATATAATAACTAATAAATATACTAGAAATCTTGCGAATATTATTCCTAATGTCAAACTTGAGCAAAGAACTTATTCCTTTGCGTGTTTTGTTCAAAGCCTACGCTATAAGTTCCTGCAACGCGCAAGTTTTAAAATCACTTCACACGTCCGTCTTTTTTATACTCTTGTAAATAATAAATCTGATGAGTACGCGTATGAATGTACAATAAGCACATTAAATCTGGTCTGTTTGTAAGCAAAACTTTCTGATAATTTTTAAAATAGCAAAACTACGATGAATTTGCCATAATGGCATCGAACAAGATTCATTTTTCACTTGCCATTAAATATGTGCCAATGGAATAGAAAAATCGTTTCATTTTTTAAAAAATTTTTGATGTTTTTTGATTCCATATATTTTTCTGTAAATACTCTGATTTTTTCAGCAATTTTTGTTAGAATTTTTTGTGTGATTTGTGTAAAAACAGGCATTCTCGATTATTGAAGGCAGTATGTTTATATTATATTTTCTTCATCCATTAAATATGCACTACCTACTTTAAATAAGAATTCGCAGTGTTATCGAATCAGCTTGCGATACCACTAGTGTTCCAAAATGTCTTTTTTATGTAGTAGTTTATTAAGAGTAGGAGTTCGACACACTTCGTGGAGAAAATAATGTTGCTAAAAAGGCATTAATTACAAATTAAAATTTTTAAATGAATCTTGAAAATTGCAACAGCTTTTTTTTAAATACCTATGAAAATAATATAAGAATATAACACATTGCAATGAATGAAAATTAAATATCTCAATTTAAATTTCTGATGGTATTTTAAAGCATTTTTTTCTCTGCGTTTATTGTAAAAACGAACGAGGAATCTACAAGTCTGTAAATCGTATGTCGATTGTATATAACTCTATGACTCGCAATCTCTAAAAGCTACTTTTAATTCCGACTTCGATGTTCACGTTGCATTAGATTAGTTAATTAATTCGAAATAGTATATAAACGGATTTTAAAAAAGAAGGAAAAAACATACGCTAACTTTTACATAAATTAAAAAAGTTGTTAAAAAATAAGAAACTCTGTTTCGAATTCATCAGTAAAAATCTCTAATTCTAATTTCATCTCGACCAAGAATTAGTATGAGGTACTCAAATCTATTTATAGAGAGCAACTTGCGATTCGTCTAAAAGAAATATAAGTCTTTTATAAGCAATGAAAATAAAAAAATATTCCTTACTCTAACTGAAAGTATGTAACGAAATACGCAATGTGAAGTGGCATATTTTTAATAAATGGATCTGATCACGTGAACGACTTTTACTTTTCCTTATTTAGAAAGAGAGTTTTTGATATTTCTTACATTATTTTTTAAGTGTAAAGAAAAAGCAAAAACTTAAGGGTACCTTTTTACGGAGTACTATTTTGAAATAATTATCGAATTAATATTTCACGTAAGGTTCATTTCTAGAATATTTTGTTGGTCTATGGCAAATCTGATTGGTCGAGGAACTAAATGATGCGAAACCTGTGTGAAATATTAATTTGGAGATTAATTCAAAACAGTGCTTCGTGAAAAGGTACTCTTACTATAAAATTATAATTTAAAAAATTATTTATTTTTTGTGGAATTAAATAAATTAATGTTAATAAAAAATAACAAGTTTGGAAGAAATCAGGGAATCAAACGGTTCATAAACTGTCCTAAGGTTCAGGGTCCCGCATAGAAGTCATAAATCTCTTCTGACTTTTGAACAATTCTGACGAATACTGAATTTTCTTGACTATATTCGTCCATAGTTGTAAAAAATAGAGATAGAAATCATCAGAAACTCTGATTGATTTTCTGACAATTCTTGACTTTTTTTTTTTAGTAGGGATCATCAGAAATACCTTTGATATACAAATGGTTTTATAACTCTCTTAGTATTTGTATAATTTTATCATTTATAATCTAAAACCTACTTTGAATTCTGACTTCGATGTTCACGTTGCATTAGATCAGTTAATTAATTCGAAATAGTATAAACGGATTTTGAAAAAGAAGGAAAAAACATCAGTGATCAAAAAAGCTAACCGTGCTCCCGACCCGAATATACAAATACAATCCCATTTCAAATATTCGTGCCAATGAGCACGGCCAAACTTGACGCATGCGCATTTAGGGGGTCACCTTTTAGGAAGACGAAAAACATGCGTTAACTTCTACATAAATTAAAAAAAGTTGTTAAAAAATAAGATACCCTGTTTCGAATTTCATCAGTAAAAATCTCTAATTCTAATTTCATCTCGATGAGGTACTCAAATCTATATAGAGAGCAACTTGCACTGAAATGACTAAAAGAAATATGTTTAGTCTTTTATAAACAATGAAAATAAAAAATAATGTATATATTATATTGAAAATGTATATAATGAAATGCGCAGTGTGAATTTAATAAATAAATCTGATCGCGTGAATGACTTTTTTTTCTTTTAAAGAAAATTAAAGTTTTTGATATTTCTTAGTTCTTACATTATTTTTCATGTGAAAACAAAAAGCAAAACTTGATTATAATTTTGAAAAATAAATAATTTTTTTATGGAAGATACAAAATTCCAAAGAAATTAATTTTAATAAAAAATAACAAGAAAGGTTTTTTAATTAATAACAAGATTTAGACGCTCAATAACATTTATTCTTAAACATTCGCTCGATTTGTACGACTCTTGACGCAGAACAAGCGCGATAAAAAGTTGAGCGCTCGGCCGTATAATCGTTATTATTTTTGTTTTTCTTTCATAATCAATATAATTATATTTTCTCATGATTTCATCTCATTTGTATACTATATACAGTTTTTGCAATTGTCGACGATATTAGTATATAGATTATAGTATATAGTTAGCAGCGGACGCCTTCACTGCGATGTTAATTAATTTCATTAATTACTTATATCACATTGACACTCCCCGTAGGTTCTCTTTTTTTTTAAATTCCACCCCCAGTCCATTTTTGCCTCTTTCCTAGTTGATCCAGGCGCGCGTATTTACAGTATTTTTAAGATTTTTTCTGCTCATCAAGAGCAATATTAATTGTATATTCTACTTTCATTCTTTCGTTTCAAATGATTTTTAAAAAACTATATTCCAATGTCTCTCATTTATATTTTAATCATTTTTAAAAAAATTCTCATTTTTAACATGTCGATTTCCCGCACAAACTTAGTCTTAAAAATTTTGAAGACGCTCAAAATTACAATCACAGCCATAAATATGAGAACAGAATTCAGAAGTGCCTAACGTCTTTGTCCAATTTCATAATTTTTACATTTCATAAATCATGCAAAAAATAAAAGTGAGAAAACAAAGAGTTTGAAAGGTCTTTTTTTTAAGAATCATTGAATCGAATTCATTCATTCGACTCTCAAGTCCATCTTATCTACTTCGTACAACGTTCCATCCAGCCTTTCGCCTCCGTAAAGACATTTGCATCGGACAAGTTATTACTTAGTATCTTAAAAAGGACATCGAATCTGCTCTATTCGAAGAAGAGTTTCGTCTCAAGTGTCGCCGGTAAAGGAATCGTCGCTCGTCGGTCACGTAAAATCAACATAGAAGTACAAATTACGTTGTCTCACATTCAGCTACCTTAAAAAAAAAAAAAAACAAAGAAAGAAATGTAATAAGTCGGTAGGCTTAACAATTTGGTTATTACGACGCATATTTACGAGATCGAAAACACCTTTCACAACTGCCGCCAATAATTTATTATTATGTACATTACAATAGATGTGACCTCAGTTTTAGAGAAGAATCACCGACTAAAGAAATAAAAGAAATATACCAACTATTTATCGTTTAATAATCGGTAATAATAGTTAAGTATTTTTTTTATATACACGTCAATCCCATCCCTGGCTTAAGAATCGAATTTTTTGAAAAAACGTTCCAGATTTTATATTAAGAAAAACATTCTGTTCCTCATGCAGAAGGCACAATAAGGTCTCAGTGAATTTCAAAACAGAAATCGATAATTATTCAAATCTGAAACGCTTTTGCGCGCACTTTGGATACGCGTGTATAACTTTATCGCAGCCTAGAAAATAATTTACAAAATACAAAAAGAGAAAAACTGAAATGGGGGAAAAAGTAGTCTGAATTCTATTTTAAGCGTTCCTCACTCAATAAAATAAAATTTCCTTTCTCAAGTTGGATTTCCACCAAAGTTCACCTACAGTTCCTCTATATTGCGATCGGCTTTCCGTAAAAAAGAAAACAAAAATCCTCAAAAAATGTCTATTTCTTCGTATTTAAAATCAAACTTTCAGAGCAGGTAAAACGACTAATGTGAATTTCAAATTGCTTTTGGTAACGGTTTATTAAAAACAATTTATATATCGTGTTTTCGTTAAATAAATCATGTCATATACAAAAATTTACAAATTGTTATACTATACGTCACAAAATTTTGAGCGCAGAAACATGCAAAAAGAAGTTGAAATCATATACAACGATGTGAAGTGCGTCGTGAATAATACGAAACTCGAAATGTTTATAATCTCAGTAGTTTTAAATTTAAATTTTTAAAGAAATTTTTGAGTTTGAAGAAAATTTTTTCCACAATGTTTCTCTTTTCTTTGTACTTACATCTTGCAAAAATCAAGCCAATGAGAAAATTAACACTTCGACCCCTGTTTTCTGACATCACTTGCAGACGTTTAAATTTAAATTCGAATACGATATTGTATTTGCAACTAGTATTGCAACTAGAGTCACATACAATTCACAGACACTTTATCGCCGCTCACGGAATTGTCATATTTCTTTAAAGCTACACATTTAACCCACTTTTCGTCACAATGATATGATAGTTTCGAAGGTTTGCGATCCGAACAAGTAAAACGATATATAAAAAAAAAGAAAAAACTGAAAAATGACAGGAAGCGTAACATTTTTAAAATAGACTCAAGTCAAAAAGCCATGTACACAGACCAAGTGCACTCCGAAAGTTTGGGACCTTTAACGTGAGTCGTATACTGTCAATGATCGTTTTAGTAACACACTAAAAAAATCACATAAATCTACCGTAATTCTGTCCAATGCATTTCACAATTGGTAAATTAAACACTTTAAAAGAGAAGTTTCAAATGACTCGAATATTTCCCATGCGTAAATTTCAGTGCTTGTCGCATAAAATAGAAAATTTCCATCAAAAGCACTGTTTTAACTATAGTTTTAGAATGCACATTTGCTGCATGACAATCGACTTTCAGAATTACAAGCTACGCATCTGTTACTTTGGTTTCGCTAAATACATTCTTTGAAACGGCAGCAAACGTAACTGTGACGTGGAGACTAGATTTCTGGGAGTTTCAACAGACACATTTTTTTTTTAAACAAACAATTTTCGGTAATATTGACGTCTCTGAAAAATAAACCAGAACGAAAAATAATAACAAAACATTGCCGACGTACGAGTTTAAAAAAACAGTGCAAATGAATTCCAGGAAAATTTTAAACCTAAGAAGTTCACATCCAATTTATAAAAGAAAAAACATAAGAAATCAACAGATTTATTCGTTCTCGGTGAATAAATTATTTATTCAGAAAATTTTTGAAAAAAAACCTGCAGTCGCTGAAAAAGAAATTGATGATTTTGATTGAATGAAATCAAAATCATTAAAGACCATCCATAAATTTCGTAAGGTTAATTTCGGTAATTTAGAACCTCCCACCCACCAAAATAAGGCATTTTTATACTAAGTGTATGTACATTTAACACAGGTGTAAAAAAATTTCTGAACTACTCATCTTCCCTAAAAAACCATACATAATTTATGAAAGGCCTTAAAGGTACATCCCTTAAAATATTTAAGGAAATAATTGGATGCGTTTGAGTTATTTAACACTAAAACGTGTTATTTTTAGAATCTGAAAAATTATTGTTCATAATGACCCAAAGCTTCTTAAAAAATTTGACTAACAATTTTCTTTTATCTTAAAAAATTAAGATGCTAAAATTCAAAAAATTGAAATTGTTTAAATTTTCTAAGAAGACTTTTTTTGGATCATGCTAGAATTTATTACGCATAGTGACTGTTAATGTAAGTCCTAATTTCTCGTCGCATCTAGTCTTCATGTACACATCGTTCTTACGTTATCGAGTAAACATCATCGATCTTTCTAAAAACAGATCTAAGGATGCGGGCACAAATTCGTGCACGTTCCCGGGTTTACTCTTTGGAAGAGCTTGAGCAGTCAAGTTGACTTTCGAAATCTGAAATATTTTAGGCCCACCAATACAAAACAGACGGAATGTATGAAAATTTTGATCTCAATTATTTTCTTCAAACGTACGAATTGCGTTTTTCCTGAATGTTCCTAATATTTGTTCCGTTTTGAAAGATTGATGATTCTCGAAAGATGTACGCGCACCCAGACGCGGAATAAACAGAATCCTTGGTATTAAATAAGTGTCCATGGGAATCGCGTTCATCACAAAAATTGCAGATGGAGAACTCACGTTCTCTTTGAAGACATCTGCACCCAATGATCCCGTGCGATTTGGCCTGATCTCAGACGTGGTTTGGTTTCCCTGAATTTTGTCAGACGCTGGAGTGCGGAGTCGAGGAAGGCTGTGTACAGGAAGCCGTGTTCAACGGCGCAGAAGAGTTCGAGGAGGAGCTTACGACTACGACGGGCTTTACGAGGGTGGTAGTGTTGAGATACTGAGCGTTGACGAGAGGCCCCACGGATTTGAGAATGGGCGTCGTTATCATCTTCCCTGCGAGACTGGAGGGCGCCAAAATATGAGCGGTGACTTGGTTCCCCTGGGAGACAACAGTCATCGGCGTGACAATGGGCGTCAGACCTGAGAGAGGCGTATGCTGGCCGACGATGTGAGCTATACCCTCTGTGGACGGAGCGTTTTGCACCACTGTCGAATTCCCTTTCGCCGAGGCGGACTGAAGAGAGACTCCCGCGTGGCTCAGTGTCAATCCTGTGATCAAATTATTATGGACGTCATATTTCGATAAAATCATACACTGCAAAAAAATTGCGTAGTTGGGCCAACTATTTTATTAGTAAAAATTTTCTATAAAACATTAATACATATAATCATTCTATTGGTTGTAGAAAATTCTTACTACTAAAGTAGTCGGCCTAACTACTCATTTTTTTCAGTGCATCTGATTAATTATAAATATTTATCAACTTTTTCCAAATTTTCGTTTCATTATGCAAAATTGACTTGAATAATAAATCAGCTGAAAGCACGTAGCACCCTACTTTATGTCTAATCATTAATCATGGATAACTGAATAATCTATCGTTCATAAATAAATAAATTTTATTAGGCAAGGCGCGACATGGCCTCGCGAATACTAAATGTACATTCTTTTGTTTATAGTACTTATAATACTATTATTTACAAATTTTTTCTCTGTGTCTAAATCGTTTTACAACATCTGTTTAGTATATTCTAAGCTATCGCCGATTTTAAGTAGGCTGCGAAGTTAATAATATAGTGTTATACAGAAAATTTGTTTATAAACCCTTGTCCTCAATTTGGTTCCATTTAAAAAAATGCTACCTATTCTAATTTTGTTGGGATTAGAAACAATTTAATCTGAATAAAATGCAGAAATTATCATTTTAAAAAACGAAGGAATTGAGGACTAGCATTTAGAAAAATAAAATACATTTTTTTTTCTTTTGGTGAACGATTCTACAAAATGTGAATTTTACATAAAAGTATAGATTAAAATGTCGCATATATTCAAAGCGACTTGCTAACGGCATAAAAGCAAACCGCTCTGCATATGTGCTTTTGTTCTAGCACCAATTCATTACAAAATCGCAACAATGCGACCTGGCCTTGGTATGTGGTGCCGAAAATTCAATAAAAACAAAAAAAGCGTCAGTTTCAATTATGCTGTAAAATGTTAATAAAATCATAATAGCATTGTAAAATCTGGATAAAAGTTTTAAAGCACGCCAAGACCGTCGCTTATGATTTTCCACTGAATGTTTACTCTAAAATGAACTTCTCTTTAAAGTGATAAAAAAATTGCTTTATGCTTGTGAGTTTTAGTATAAAAGAATATGGTTGTAAATTTTCTGAAATCTGATTGTCAACGCGCAAGCCGATGGATTAGAACACGTTGACTAGCGTATATTATCAGTCACCTCCTTGAATAGCGAGGGGGTGATGAGCCTTGAGGGAACGGAACACACCATTTCCTGGAAGAATATTCAGTTCTGCTCCTCCAGGCAATCTCGTCAACTCGGAACCGTTGCCACCCACGAGTGTCACTCCCCCGACCATTTTATGTGTGGTTTGAGCATCGCCTGTCCTTATCCTTGTCTGAGCAGCTACAAAAAACAAACAACGATTAATGAAAATTTGTAATGAAGCAATTTGTCAAGAAGCTGGGGACATTTTTCAATTCTATTAAATGGTAAATCGTTTTTAATTTTGAATTCGGTGCCGAAACTGAATTTGTCAAATTCTTGAACTGGGTTGAAACTTGAGAGAGTGATTCAAGTTACTTTTTCCATAAAAAAGTGACTTAAGTGACCTTGTGGCAGCCCTAAATTCTGGGCCTTTTTTAAAAGCTGATTTTCTTAGGTTCTCGTTCGAAATGAAAATAAAACTTACTGGATGCACTGAGTGCTGGAGAGTGCGTAGCAAGAACCAAAGGTCTACTCTCGTTACCCGAGTGCACAAACGTGACGGGCCTTACGTCACTCGAGGAGGACTGAACGGCAAGGGCCAACGGCCTGTCGTTGTTGGACAAATTAGAATGCACAAACGTCACTCTGTTGTCGTTTGCTGTGGAGGAGTGAACGACCAAAGCCACGGGCCTTGGCTCGCTTCCAGTGGTCGACTGCACGGCGATAAGCGGCCGAGACTCGTTATTGCCTCTGTTGTCGTTTGCTGTGGACGAGTGAACGACCAAAGCCATAGGCCTTGGCTCGCTTCCAGTATTGGACTGTACGGCGATAAGAGGCCGAGACTCATTATTGCCAGTGGTGTGAGTAACCAGGAGTTGCCTCGTGTCTCCAGGTATCACCCTGAGCCCTGAACCCAGATGCTGAAGCGTAGGTACAATAGTTGCCAGCCCCTGGCTGGTGCTCAACATCTGTGCACTGATAGGTAAATGCAACTGCTGAGGTTGTTGTTGCTGAGGCGGTGGTGGTTGTTGTTGCTGATGTGGAGGTTGTTGGGGTGGTGGTGGTTGCTGTTGCTGATGCACTACCGTTGGTGAAGTAACCACTTTCTCCTGAAGCACAAATTGGTTAATATTATTATTTTTTCAAAACATTAAAAACACTTTAACATCATTAAAAAATGAAACTCAGAATTAAGTCGAGGAAATAGAATAGAGGAAACTGTCGCACATATTCAAAGCGATTCGTAAAGGTTGTGAATACGAACCGCTCTGCATATGTGCATTCCTCTGGCACCAATTCATTACAAAATCGCAACTGTGCGACCTGGCCTTGGTATATGGTGCCGTTATTTTTTTTCTTTTCACATGGAAATGTGAAAAAATAAATGTACCGTCTCTTTTTTATAGACCAACTTCTCTATCAATAGTATTATTTCTTTCAGTTTAGTAAGAAGTTTGAATTTTTAATCAATAAAACATTTAGGAACATGAATTTTATTTTTTTAATTAGCTTTTTTAAGATGCTAGAGATGTAAATTTATAATTACCTGAGCAGGAATGGGGATGCTAGGTGTAGATGCTCCAGGGCTGGAGGTAGCTGGTGGACTTTCTCTAGAACCTTGAGCTAGGTTTAGACCTTGCGTCTGACAGACGACCGCTGCTGTGGCTACTTGATTATGAATGTTTGAAGTTGAGCTCGTCGTCTGTAGTGTTTGGGGTGAGCTGGCAGTTGCTGCACTGCTCAAACTACTGGTGCTGCTGTACCTGGTGCCGCCGCGAGCGAGACCAGTCACGTCCACGTCCATGCCTTCTGAAACTGCGAAATATTCATCTTACTATTAGAAACATTAATTACATTTCTGCACAGTATATAAAACGGAAATGTGATAAAGTTTCTACAACTCTACACATTTTAATCCGAGAAATATAATTTCTGTGAAAATGTAAACTAACCATTTTTCGAAACAGCAGTATCCATGGCAGAATTTTGTTCTGGTAATAAGGTGCTGAAATCGATATGATCCCACGTAGCTGCGAGTTCTTTCTTCAAAGCCACTAACCTTTGTTGAGCCGATATTTTTTCTCTAGCCAACCTTTCCATCTCGTGTTCGTAATCTCGTTCCTTTCTTCTTAAAGCCTATAACCCAGAGATTAATGGCTCGTAGTAAAAACGATTTTAGTAAAGGAACGTTTTATCACTCGTGTTATCGTAAAAAGGTAATTTTTGTCTAACAGAAACTCAATTTTCACACAAATAGCATTATATATTCTTTTAATACAAAAATCATTCATACGACCATCCCATCTATTTAAGTACTTCCTGCAGTGATTTAATACAATCAGGTTAATTGTTTTTCAAAAAAATACATATTGATACAAACTCTGTGAAGTCTTATGTAACTGGTGCGTGCTAATGACAGATTTAAATTAGTTACAGCGACGCTTTGTAGCTTTGAAAAAGCGATTTATATGAAAACAATATCGAACACCAAGGGAGCGAGGATAATTGACTGAATCCTATCCTCGTTTCAAAAGCATCAGTTCGACGTAATTAGAAGATTCAAAGCGTCTCTGAAACCGTATTGATTTTATCTTGTATCGAAAGAGATAATAAGCTAAAAATTTGTTCCTTCGTAGCCAGCCATCTTTAATGGTAGATGAACAGAAGTTGCAGAAATTCATCAATACAAGTGTGAAAGAAATCTTCTAAATATTAAACTTGAAAATCAAGAACATCTAGCATATATTGCGTATACTGGGAAAAAGAAGTCAATTTCGATCTTTCTAGTAGCTTAGTGTTCAGAGTAATCGAAAGACTTTGGGTTCGATTCCCAACATAGCGAGTGAGGATCTTTTTTTCACAGGATTTTAATTTATTTAAATTATGAAAGATATTTTTTCCATCTGCCTTTAAGGGTGTTTTACTATTGCAAGACTTCTGACACTTTTGAACAGAGCGCATACAAATATTTTAGAAAATACTTTATGTCCTAATTAATTCGTCTTTTGGAAGAGATTGAAAGATAAATTACAGTAGTTAATAGGAAATAAAAAAAGCAAAGGAACAAAAGTGTATATCGGAAGATGGAAGTAATGCAGTTTGCAGCTTTCTCTTTATACCTTTTTCTTAACCCTCTTTCGGCCCTCTTCGCTTTACGTGACCACACGTGGCAAGGCATGCTGCTGGCACGAGGTGAAGGAAGACCTTATCGCACGTGGTACAGTTTGCACGTCAGGGGGTACTAGTACTAAAAGTGGGGCAGGAGAAAGAGGAGAGTGAGTGGTGAAGCCAGAAGGAATAAGGGGGAAGCTGGCTGGGTCCTTAAAGCGCATGCGCAAGAGACTGAACACGTGTTCTGGTAAATGTTGCTTCGAGGAAGCTGTCTGTGGAAACGAGTCTTCGCCATTTACACGTGCCTATTTTCCATACTAGTCGGTTTTTCTGATTACAATATTTTCAATATTCTTTCTTCATCTTGTTTCTTTCCGTTACAGGAGTTATATACATATTTTGTTTAACAGAATTCTTTGAGAAATTAAAAGATTTTAATAAAAAAAAAAAACTCTTAGAGCGGGTTTCACAATCTGTGATTAAAATTTTAATCGATGATTAACTCAGTTTAACCGCTCATGATTGGCCGGTTAAGGAGTTAATCCTTAAAAATTAACTTTTTAACCAGAGTTGGTTAAACTCTCTGATTAAAATTTTAATCAAAAATCCAAAAGCTTTTCCAGGTTTTCAAGAATTTCAGAAACGCTAGACACCTTGGTTTATTATAAATGTAAATGAAAGCGTTGCTCTGTTAAAGAAAAAGTTATTTTTAGCCCGAGTGCTTTTGTAATTCGATACAGACGATCTAGAATTCGCCCACGCAACTACCTGAGCACATATTTGTCAACGAGAGGAGCCAGTATGTTCAGAGAAACTTGAAAAGTTCGGTGCTTTATTCTCGGACTCGGTATAATACAACGCGAAGCAAATATAAATCTCTAAAGAGGCAATAAATTTTCGGGAAGGAAGAAATTCAGGCGATGTTTCCAGAAACGAATACAGTCGGACCTCCACCATGTCATAATTTCGAGGGGAGTTATGAAATTATGGAGGTAGCTCGGAGGGGAAATTGGAAGTTGCGCAGCAGACATTTGCGCCCACACGTAAGTATCCATGTGTGCGTGTAAATTATCTGCGCAAACGCCGTCTCGAGAGTAGGGGCAAACGATCAAGACTAGTTGCGGGGAATATAAAATGGTGGAGGTCCGACTGTAACACTTTATCAAAACAACTTTCTTGCGGGGATGAATCTCGTTGAAAGCACTAGTACATTTCTTTCGACATTTCTTGTTCTATAATTATTGAACAGGTGAAATAAGTAAAAAAAAAAAAGTACACTATGTAACAAGGGGCAAAAGGAGCAGATCTCGCGAGGGCAGTAATTACCCGAGGGAAAAATCTACTTTCTTCCCGTGTTGCATATCCTATTTTATTCCACTCTCGACCATGGCCACCTTTTGGCCCTGAAAAGCGGGTCTGACGCATTTTTCTCTACCTTTATTCGCGGCTCGAATTCTGATCGACTCGGAGCAACTCAGATTTTCAATATGGCGACCGTCGACCAATCACAGCCTCGGATTTCGGAGGAGTTCTCGAACCGCGAACAAACCTGTTTATATTTTGCTAGGTTGATGTTTCGTTCGAATAGTATTATAAAAAAAAAAATTGTAAAAGAAAAAAATGTCAATTTTACTTTCGCCTCGCAAATGCGGTTTACGGGAAATATATGCTTTCGCCCCTATTTTCAGGGGCAAAAGGTGACCATTTCGGTCGAATGTGGAATAAAACTTCTTTCTTAATTACATTACATTTCGTGAAATTGAAAATACTGGTTGCCATTAACTCAACTCCCGATTTAAGGTAGTTCGGCTATCCTGGTCGCTAGTCAAGAGAGCAACTTATCTCAGCTCTTGATATACGTCAAAAATGGCTTTTATAAGCGTGAAAGGATATCACAAATTGACTTTGAATTTTGTGTGTAATTTTGATGTTTTCACTTCTATCGGGGGTATTTT
>JBAGKK010152272.1:0-24018 GCA_037177015.1 Euceroptres primus | reverse complement strand
ATATTATTTACAGAGATTGTTATTTGAAAATGTATTTTTTTAGTTTTTATAAAATCGTAAATACATCTGCAAATAATAAAGATGTCAGAAATAGGCAGTAGCAGCGCGAAAAGTTTTGAAATTTTAATTTTTTATGAGTAAAAGTTTAATAATTTTGAAGCTACGGACTTCTCAATAAAGTGAAACTTATTTTTTTTAGCACGGTCAGTTGAGTTGAAATTTTATTAAAATCGATCAAGAATTACGGCAACAATCCAAAAACGTTGCATATCTACGAATGTTCGAGATAAAGATTCTCAGTAGAATTTTTTTTGTACTTGGCGGCGATTCGCTACCGCGAATTTTGATATACTAGAGTGTCTGTATTCATAAAAAATGTATAATATCAAAATGCTAATGAAATAATTTTATTTTCTGTTTCAGGTGAGTCACACACTTGAATGCTGAATAGTGTATCTGTATTCTTTGTATTGTCGTAAGTATTGGAACGTCAGATATTTTGAATGTGAAATATTTTCGTTGTAGTAAAATTACAAACAGTCATTGACTGCGGTTAGGCTTTGGGAATCTTTTTTTGTACCAAACGAGTACGTGTGTTAAGAAGCAAGACGGTGCAGTCGGTTCTTCTTTCTTTGGTCGGTTGGAATTCTAAGAATCATTATACCATACGTACGAGATTGGACCTGTGTTATGACCGGTTGATTGCGAATCGTGGACACCCTTCAAACAGTTGGCACTACCGCGTAATTATCATAAATCACCGTTCCTCGTTCCATCACAAGGTTGGCTACTCTGCAGGCTCCTATCGAGCCGGCTTGACTTGACAAGGCCGTCCATCCGACCATCCGTCTGTCCATCCGTTCCCTTCAATGCGTCCATTCTGCGCGATAAATTTTCCTGAATTAATTCGCCTTTTGCAAGCCTTCTTCTCCATACTTTGCCTTCGTAAAATCGCAATTTAATGGCATTTGGCTCCCATCAAGTATGGTCTGCTTAATTTTTTTGTATTGTCGGTAAAAATTTGATATATAATAATTTTAATGCATTAAAAACATTGTGTAAAGTCCTCATATAAACTTAATTAGGGCAATAGACAATACATTAGACAATATAACAATACATTAGACTCTTGTTATAATGCAACTATGAAATAGTCAATTAAAGCAACTAATTATTCAGACTATCCATAGTTTATTCTCTTTCGCTCAGTCATAAATCGCATCTCATCAATATTCCAAGACACCTCATAAGGACCTCATCAGAATGCTATTAACTTTTTATACATTTGAACATAGGAACACTTATGGTAAACAATGATGGAAAATTGTTTTAATAATTAATTTACATGCAATAAATTGTAAGTTAGTGAAAAAGCTCGTCATCATGGGATACATCGCAAAGTTAGTATACTATATTTTTTATTATCGACATTTAACAACGCCAGAGTAACGGCGTTTTTAAGCTCTTTACAAGGAACAGTTGTGGCATGAAATGCTGGTATTGAAACTGTTTTCATTTATCTTCTTTATATACTTTTTAGAACAAGACTTTTTTAAAAGAAAAAAAAAACTTCTTTTTTTCATATTGATTAAATAAACTGGTTAATTAATTAATACGTTTAATAATCTCAAGTTGAGAATTACATTTAAAGGTTAAATTAACTATGAAATTAAAATATTGATATCAATTTTCCAAGCTAAGCAATATTAATTTTATACGTTAAATTTAATTGGATTCTTCCAATTCGTAGCTAATTGAGTTTACAAAATCAAATTTCTCGATATTCAGTGCTTTATTAAATCGATATTCAATGTTTTATTAAATCGTTTATCCACCTGTAATGTTGCATAAATGGTTAATATGCCCATAATTTAATGAAATATGATATTTCTATCATTGGATAATTGATTGTTTGTTGAAATTGAAAATTAAATTGTTGAGAATCTGGAATCTTTCTAATCAGTTAAGATTTGGAAGAAAATAAACAAAAAAGTTTTGCATCCAGTGATATTTTATGATCGATTCATGATTGATCCAGGGTTCAAAATGCGGTTGACAACTTGACCTCTTGCGTGGCTTTACCACACAGAACAACCACACCCTGTTTACCCCTTACGGACGGCGTGTACTGCATGTGTCCCTGGTGTCGTATTTCGCGGTTGGAGAGTTACGGAAACACGTTTGTCGTTTTCGTTCGACTAGTGACAGCCGGCGAATGACGTTTCTGTGCAAACCCTCGAGCTTCACTTAACGATTTATTTGTTGACGAGATGTCATCAGCACTGTTTTTTCGAAACGACCCTTCGGTCCAACTTGAAACCCTTCGAGTTTCAAGTTCAGAAAGCGATACGGAAATCCAACTAACGAAATCCAGAAAAACGACAAACCTGCAGTTTTAGATTTCAGATTTGCTTTAGAGTTCTAAAAAGTCAAAGCATGTATCAAACTATGAACAATTTGTTATTACTCTCTAAATCTGAATCAGTGAGAAGTGGGACACTAAATGAAATCAGTAAGGATTATCACTGAAAATCAGTGAGATTTCACTGAGAACATCAGTGAAATAAGGATTCAGTGAAATTGTTTGTGAAAATTTGTCAATGAAAATCCTTACTGATTTCATTTAGTGACCCACATCTCACTGATTCAGATTTAGAGAGTACACATTATTCAGTAGAGGTAATCGCATTTTTCAGACAAAATCGATATATTCGAACGTTTTTGAGTATTATAATCAACAGGGCCAATTTAAGAGATCAATTTTTAATGTTTTTTTTCCATTAATTGTGATCCAAAATAAAACGAAAGTACCAATTTAAGAGATCATTTTTGTAGTGGAGATAAATAATTTACATGTTAGGTAGGTTACCGAGTGGACATTCCATAAACGCAGATAAATAAATTTCAAAATTATTTGAAAAATATGTAGAATAAAAATTAAAAAATTTTAAAATATTGTAAAAATTTCCTTTTTCGCACTTTACTTGACTGCATCTCCAGTTTTTCGATTATATTTTTATTTAATTAACATTTTTTAAAAATGGGTTACCGAGTGAACATTATTATAAATCGTACGAATCATAATTTTCAGAAATTTTTTGAACTTGCGAACAATAACATGTTTCTGCTTATACGAGCACTTGCGTAGGACTAAAATTAATGAGTTTTTAATTTTTTTTAAAATAAATTTTGTTAGATTTTTAAAGTGTTTTTTTCCAAATTCTAACCTAAAATATGAGGGTTACCGAGTGGACATGAAACTTCAGTGACAGACTTCTAAACATTTATAAACATCTTCAAATCTAACATATTTATCCCTATTCATAATTTTTAGATTCTTTAATTTAATAAAACTGACGCGTATGAGTAATAATCATTTATAAAATTTTGCTGTCATTATTTCGCAATTTTAGTTTGTTTTTCTGTACTTGGCGACAAGGTACCGAGTGGATATTTTAAGTATATTTTAATTTCCCTTTTCTAAACAAAGGCACCTAAAATTTTGAAATTTTACCAAAAACTACTTCGACTTAAGTACTGTATCCCAGTGGTATTAAAAAAAATGTATTAAATCATGAAAATGTGTAATACTGTCGGGACTCGAATTTCACAACTTTTTGGCGTCGACCAAAAATACGGGAAAAAAATTTTTTTCTTAAAATGAAAAAATAGGCGGTAATTTTTTTTTAAGGAAAACTATTAGATGGTAAGACCTGAGAAATATTTTCAAGTGGCGCTTATAGGGAACCGTAATAATCTAAATTTAAAAAAATGTAATAGCCTTATCCCCTAAGATTTTTCCTTATAAGAAAAAAATAACATCCCATTTTTTGTTTTTGACAAAAAACATATTTTAGAGGTCGCTTAAGGCGCATGAAAAGAAAAAAAACGGCTTTTCCCCCATTTTCTCTAAAACTGTTCGTTTTAGCGAAAAAATATACGCGAAAAAAGATGTTTGTTTTCTTCAGTGAACATTTTTTGTTAATACTTTTTTTTGTCTCAGACCCATTTCGGAGGCAGCAAATCACTTAACCTAGAGAAAAAGGTTCTGTTACAAATATTGACTGAAATTTTTTATGAAGGTGTGAAAATAAATTACATGGAAGGTGAATATGCTTAAAATGAACAACTTTTGCTTCAAATATTATATGTTAAAACTTTTCATTTAGTAAAATCAATAGTTTTATAGTTTTTTTTAAAGAAATACATATTATTTTATTCATTTAGAACTTTTTTGATAGAAACCTTATTTATTATAAACTTTTTTTAGCTAGTAAATTATCATTGTTTTTATGTTCTTATTACATTTTTAATATCGAAATAAGTTTAATCTGATTTCAGTTCCTTAACAATAGTGGACTTTTTAAAATTTTTATTAAAAAACAATGATAATTTACTCGATAAAAAGAGTTTATAACAGGGATCCGAACGAAATTAAGAGTCATTTTTCGATATTTTCCAATTATTTCTATAAATTCAAAATAATTTGGCGAAATATTCAGCTGAATACGAGAAAGTACTGACATATTATAAAACTATCGTGGAAAAACCTCTAGATTATGAGGCATTTTAATTTTTTACAGAAAAGAAAGAAAAAAGAAACGTAACGAAAGTTTCGTTACGTTTATTTTCGTTTCTGTCGACGTAAAACTTTGATTACACACAGTTTCTACATTGCAGCTCGTTGGTTCTATAATATTGCAGCACTTTCTCGTACACTCGAAAAATATTTGTTTGAATCAAACAAAAAAATTTTTTTGGTACCATATTATCGAAAAAAACAAACTTTTTGTGTGAATTAATAAAACATTTATTTCATTTTTATAAATGAAAAATATCTACCTTATTAATCGAAACAAATAATTTATTTGGTACAATTTGTTTGATTGAAATAAAGAATTTGCTTAAATTAAATCCATTTGAGTTTATACGAATATTTGTTTGATTTAAATAAAAATTATAACCCGCATATGATAGTTCCTTAGAAAAATGCTACTAGCGCAAAAGGATCTTTCTCACAATAAAGACTACAATCATACTGAATATAAAGGCATCTGAAACATGTTACAATACCGTCGCTACGCATCATGCCACGCATCCCGACAGGTAGTCTAAAAAAAGTGGTGTCTTACACTTAACACTTTTTAACCACAAAATTGAAAATTTTTTAAAATTATTTATAAAATTGAATAAATTTTCAAAAACAAAATCTTTACTTCATTTGAAATAAAAAATGTTTGAAGTAAACAAAAACTTTATTTAATTTGAAGAAAAAATTTATTCGATCTAAATAAAAATTGATTCAAATAAAATAAATAAGGACAAATAAAGAATTTTTTTGATTCAAATAAACACTTGTTTGACCCTATATTCACGTTATAATTTTTTTGATTAAAAAAAATTTTGTTTGAATCAAACAAATATTTTTCCGAGTTGAATATTTAACCAATATTTGAATATTGAATATTAAATATTTAACCAAACTATTTTGAATTTGTAGGAATAATGGAGAAATATCGAAAAATTGACCTTAATTTTGTTCGGATCCCTGGTTTATAATAAATAATATTTCTATCAAGAAAGTTTCAATTGAATAAAATAATACGTATTTCTTAAAAGGAACTATAAAACTTTTGATTTTACTAAATTAATAGTTTTAGCATATAATATTTGAAACAAAAGTTGTTCCTTTTCAAGTATATTCACCTTCCATGTAATTTATTTTCACACCTTCATAAAAAATTTCAGAGAAAAATTGTCAAAAAGCCTTTTTCTCCACGTTCAAGTGATCTATTGCCTCCAAAGCGGTTCTGAGACAAAAAAAATATTCGCTGAAAAAAACAAACATCTTTTTTCCTGCATATTTTTTCACTGAAACGAATAGTTTTCGAGAAAATGGGGAAAAAGTCGTTTTATTCTCTTCATGCGCCTTGAGCAAACTCTAAAATACACTGAAGCACCGATTTAGTGTAGGTTTCGAGGGTTGCCTGAATGGCCTACGAGTAAGTCGGATGTCTCTCAAACGTAAAAAAGCTAGGGCTGTATGAACTATTTCTGTTTGATTTTTGTCGCGAGTGAAAAATATTTTTTAAAAATAAGTTTAATTTAACGTTTACTTTAATTTTAAGTTTTATTTAGTCATTATTTATGAATTATTACATATAACGCATAAGAAAAACACTGAAAACGAACTGATTTGAACCAACGGAGTTCTACTGCGCACTTTGTTGCTACGCTACTTGCGCAACTCCGGTGACTTCCAAGCTCGGCTTTCTCGTCCCCTTGGACCCCTCACCCAAAAACCAAGTTCCTGGAAACCGTATATCGGTCCTAAAGAAATCGGAACTCGAGTGTGTTTTTTGTCAAAAACAAAAGGGGTGTTATTTTTTGTCAAAAACAGGGGTGTTTTTTGTCAAGAACAAAAGAGGGGTGTTATTTTTTGTCAAAAACAGGGGTGTTTTTTGTCAAAAACAAAGGGTGTAATTTTTTTTCTTTTAAGCAAAAATCTTAGGGGATCAGGCTATTACATTCTTTAAACTTTAGATTAGTTTTGTACCCCATAAGCGCCACGTTAAAATATTTCTCAGGGCTTACTGTCTAATCGCGTCTAATAGTCTAATAGTTTAATAATAGTTTTCCTTACACCAAAAAAATTACAGCCTATTTTTTCATTTTAAGAAAAAAAACTTTTTACCGTATTCATAAATTTAAGTTCCTTGCGGAGGTACAAAAACATTATTAAAAAAGCAAAAAAATAGGGGTTCATTATTTTGTTAAAATGTTTAACTTCAGGAGGTAAGACGTTTGAAAAAAAATAAGTAGAATTTAAATGGGCACCCTGATAATCAATATATAAAGCATAGTTATTGAAAAAAATAGTTTAGAAGGCATCGAGTGTAATTAACTGGAAGAATTAATACGTATTCTTCGATTGTGGGACTTAGATGAAGGTATCGCGTGCAAACAATTGGGGAGATAGGGGTCCGTTGCAGATAGTATAACGGGCTGCTGCGAAAGTCGATTTCTCGTATGGTCCAGGACCTTTTCTCTATTTTTATGACGGCTAAAGAGATTGCAGGTTACAGACTGGTAATTGGCGGATAAAAAGGCGAGCGAAACGGGGTGAGCACGAGAGTCACGAAGAAGGAGGGAACCAACAAATACGTAATAATTGATGATTACCGGTGAACTGTGGTCCTGTGTAATTAAAATAAATTAATAACTATCGCAAAATAAACTCAAACATACAGCGATTAAAAGCTTGGCGTTAAATGAAGAGGAAATAAGCTCATCTAATTTTTCACCTGATTAGATGTACAAGGTGATACTTTTCAAAATCAATGAAAATTTTTAAGTAAAGCCTCTTGCAGCTTTTAGATTTTGTAATAATTAATTGTCGAGAAATACTTATTCATGATTTACTGAATCACTCGACTGCTTCCAAAATTAATTTCGCTCACTTGACCGATCTAATAATCGATTGAGCAAGTCGTGTGAGTTTAGTAAGAACATATATAGCATAGTTGTGGTACGTAGGAGTGTTAACTAATTACCTAACGAATTAGTAACATTTCGATGCCGCTGCGAAGTTCACATACTCTCTCTAGCGAAATCATGTAATATATTGAGAGTATGCAGCAGCGCTTTAGTGCTTTTGTCGTCAAGTCCCACACAATTTCATGTCACTGAGTACCGAGAATCCACATTTCAGTCTAACATCCATGGGTATTCGATTCCAACATTCGCAGCTATTCGAATTAGTGGCCCCCGGAAATCGCTCCATTAAAGCATCTGATGCCATACTGCAAGGCTAAAGTCTCTCGAGAGTCGATCAAGTGCAGAATAGTGACACAAAGTGCAATATTATAACAGAGATTTTATGATCAATCGAAAAGTGAATATTGATATACCTGTTTCTGGAAATTTTGAAATTAATTCTCCTGATTGGGAAGGATATTTAGAAGACCTCTGACATTAACAGCAGAACAGCATATCTATATGTATAAAATGAAACCTTAAAAAAACTTTGATTTTGAATCGCAAAAGAGCCAATTGCTGGTATTCGTAGAAACAGTGACCTTATTTACGTCGAACCGCGTGTGGCGATTCATTAAAGTAACATGGTCAACGAACCCGAAATTGAGGGACCACGACCCTCATCGTCAACGTCACCAAACGATCAGACCTCGACACGACGACTTGTAAATAGAAGAGAGGGGTCGTGGGATTCGAGTCTAGGTCAAGGGCAACGACCTGGTGCTCAGGGTGTTTCTCCTCATTCCGCTGCCTGTTTCAACCCCTTTCAACCCCAGGCATGCACCTTCCCTTCAGGGACGGTTGCTATGGCGTTCTCCTTTCAACGGTTGAGCCGCTCTTTTGCTAGACGTCGTTTTATACAAAATGTGCAACGAATTCTACGACTACGTCACGACTTACTTGTTGGGAACGAAGCTTGGAATTGAAAATCGTATCGAGCGTGCAAATCTCTTTGCCGTGGAACTCCCAAGTGCAAAGAGACCTACCTTTGCCTATGTAAGGCTCAATGCTGCCCATGTACTTACACTTGCATTAACACTGACGTAAACGCTTACATATACGTTTACTCTTACATTTATTGGCGGCATTTTAAATATAGTGGTTCGACGAAGAATAACGATACGATCGTTCTACATTAAACGATTTTCGCGACAGCGTACTGTATATTAAACCAGACTCTGGAGCATATGAGAAAGCTTTGCGGGTAACATATACCTGGAGAATGTTATCGATAATTCTTTTTCCAATGTTGCTTCACGAATGAATATTTATACGGGAATAATACACGTGCGGAAATGGTTTAGTGCCAATACGAAACTTCTTTCCGTGCCGCTATGTTTCGGCATACAATTGAATATTTATAAGAAAATGCGGTGGTATACACGTACCACTACGAGAACGTCACTTTCGAGGTACTATTGTCAGCAGGAAATTTCAGAAAAACACATGCACCTTGTGGCAAAATATTGTCCTTGAATATTCTGAGACTATAAATGTTATTTTGAGCCTGGTGGGGAATAGGGAATAGGGTGGTCCAATTTTTTTTTTTGAATTTTAATGCATATCGCCCTCAAATTTTGTCAAATCTACAAAAAATAAATGCGTTTTTTAAAAATGATATTTAGGGGTTCCTCAAGCCCCATGAAGTTTAACACGTATTTTCCATAAGAAAAAAAGACGTTTTTGTAGATTTTATTCAGAATCGACAATATTAGGTGAATCGAGTTAAAACTCAACATTTCTCTTCGCAATTAGACATAGAATACGAATCAAAAATTATTTTTTAAATATCACACCAATAAGTCTGCTTTATAGGGTCCCAAAAAAACCCCATAAGTGAAAAATTGGGTTTTGCGAGTTTTTGGCGGTAATTATTATTTTTTGCGGTTTTTTTTAGCACCAATTGTTTCTAATACGTCAAATATTAATTTCTACTGATAATTAGATGTTCACATAAATTGTTTAAACAATTTATTATTGTTTACAGCAATTTTCTCTTAGAATAGTTAGAAAGTTGCGGTTTTTTCCAAATTTGTCAACATTTTTTCAACTTTTCAGTTAGAGAAATATATGTTTAAACAATTTATTATTATTTATAACAATATTCTCTTAGAATAATGCTAGAAAGTTGCAGTATTTTATAACATTTTTCACCCTTTGTCCACGTTTCAATTAGAGTGAGGTAATAATTATTTTAAGTTAACAAACATAATTTTTTAAAGAACTTATTATAATTTTTAATCATATTCTCTTTGGATAAGGCTAGAAAGTTGCGGTTTTTTCTAAAATATTCAATTTTTTGTCCACATTTCGCTTTGAGTGAGTTAATAATCAATGAAATTTAACAACCATAATTGTTTACACAAATTATTATTATTATTTATAACTCTCTTCTCCTATCGTTTTGCTAGAAAGTTGCGGTTTTTTCTGTAATATTCAACTTTTTATTCACTTTTCACTGATGACAACATGTTTTCTCCAGGGTGGGAGGGGGGGTAAGGCTGATAGTAAAGTGTGTGCAATTCCAAATTTTTCTTTTACGCTTGACATTCAACTTTGTGTTGTAATTCAAAACAAAATTGTTACAAGTCATTTATAGACCCACTACTCCCACCTACTCCTAATTATTCCATCCTTTGTTTTTATCTCTACTGTAAGATAGCCTTTTTGTTTAAATTAGGATTCAAAAACATTAGCAAAAGAGTTTAAACACTTCACTTTGAAAAAAAATAAAATACTTTTTAAAAAATGATTCTTGTTGATGTTCATTTATTATTTGTTCATAACTAATAAGTTAAAGCAAAACTAAAGATTTCAGAAAAAAGCGCAACTATCTAGCATTACTCTAAGAGAAAACAGTTATAAAAAATATTCAATTGTTTAAATAAATATGTTTGTGAACTGGCATTAATTATTACCTCACTAAGTGAAAACTGGACTAAAAGTAGAATATTTTAGAAAAAAACCGCAACTTTCTAGCATTACTATAGGAGAAGATGGTTATGAATAATAATAATAATTCGTTTAAACAATTGTTTGTTAAATTGCATTAATTATTAACTCACTCTAAGCGAAAAGTGGACAAAAAGTTCAATATTTAAGAAAAAACCGCAACTTTCCAGCATTAGTCAAAGAGAATATTATTAAAAATAATAATTAATTGTTTAAACAATTATTTTTGTTAACTTAAAATAATTATTACCTCACTCTAATTGAAAAGTGGACAAAGGGTGTAAAATGTTAGAAAATACCGCAACTTTTTAGCATTATTTAAAGAGAATATTGTTATAAATATTAATAAATTGTTTAAAAAATTATTTCTGTTAACTATAATTGATTATTGTCTCGCTTGAACTGAAAAGTTGAAAAATGTTGAAAAATTCGAAAAAAACCGCAACCTTCTAACTCTACTCCAAGAGTAAATTGCTGTAAACAATAATAAATTGTTTAAGCATGTTATGTAAACATATAATTATCAGTAGAAATTAATATTTCATATATATTCGAAACAATTTCTACTAAAAAAGCTACTAAAAAAACCGCAAAAAATAATAATTAGCGTCGAAAACTTGAAAAACCCAATTTTTCACTTATGGCTTTTTTTTGGGACCCTATAAAGCAGACTTATTGGTGTGATATTAAAAAAATAATTTTTGATTCGTATTCTATGTCTAATTGTGAAGAGAAATGTTCAGTTTAAACTCGATTCACCTAATATTAACGATTCTGAATAAAATTTACGAAAATGTCTTTTTATACCACTCTAACCTCAAAATCTCAACTTTGACATGATTTTTCGGCTCTCGTGATATAAAATACTGTTCGATACTTGTGTGAAAGGTGATTTTCTCACACACGTATCGAAATGTACTATTTTCTTATAGGAAATATGTGTTAAACTTCATGAGGCTTGTGAAGCTCTAAATATCATTTTTTAAACGCATTTATTTTTTTGTGGATTCGAACAAATTCGGGGGCGATATGCAAGAAAATTCGAAAAAAATTTTCCAATTCATTTTTGGACCACCCTAGTGGGTAAACTCTGTGATACACTCATTCGATTTCTAATTCTGAACAAGTTATCACTAAGGGAGTTCTTCTCCCAGAACTTTTGTAATAAGCCACGTATGGCTGGAACAGAGCCCCTACGTCCAAGTAGGTAATTTATTTAGTGCGAGTGAATCAGTGGTTATTTTCAGTGATTTTAAGTGGTTTACGCAGAATTTCCTGTTAATTTTCAGCGTGTCGTTTTGTCCTAATCTCAATGTATCTCCACCATTTTGATGCCGCTATCCAAACCATGTTGGTCTCAAGATAACAGGAAATTGGATGATGGATTCTAGTTTTACGAGAATGTTTGGTCCTTAGGTTTATTCTCAAATCTCAGGCCATCATACCATCGAATGCTCTTCTGGCTCGTCATGATTATTCGTTCATAAATTCGTAATGTGTTTTATTATTTTAACGTCAATTGTCTCTTTTAGCTTGAATTGAACCTTAGCACCACTTCTTTATACTAAAATCATGGCCATATCTGCTCCTTCGCTCTCGATCGTTTATCCAAACTTCTTATTACATAATATGTATGAGTATGCCAGTATGTGTGTGTCATTTTATTTCTAAACTGGAAAAAGTAGCTATGGTAAACTGAACTATAGTGGTGTAGTTGAAAAAAAAGTAGTCACGATTACCATTTTTCTAATTATTATTACTATTCGTATGTAGTAAATAGAACTACTTTAAAATGGTCAATCACCTATAGTTACCATAACCGTTTCTCCTAGTTGGATCAACTGTTCACATGTTCTATATGGTTTAATTTACTTAAAAAACAGTTATATTTACTACTTTTAATACTTCATTTGATTATTAGAGGTTCAGTTATTTTAACTATATTTGGTTTGCGGGGGCCTCCAGCAACTAAGGAAAAGTAGTCACAGTTACCAGGAATTTTTCTCAGTGTATCGTTTATAATTGAAATTCCTGATCTCTACCTATTGCATATTTATCTCTTCGCAATTATCTATTTTAGATCGCCTTTCTCACTTAAATTAAATCTCACTTATATAGAAACCATTTAAGTTAATTATTTTTGTATCTATTATGGATCATTTCACTAATACCTCATTTGTTTTCTTAATTTGTTTGATTCTTTTTATTTATTGATTCTTAAATATTTTTCTCTTCTGGATCTTTATCTTTGAAAACCGAAATAAAGTCAACTAATCTTGAAACTTAATTATTACTTAAACTTAATAAAATATCAATTCTAAATAAAACTTACCATAACGGAGTATTATTGTTGCAACCTTCAGGAAAGGAATTTTTGTATGAAAAGAACAAGTTCTGAATTAGGAATCAGTTTGAAAATGTGAGTCATGGAAAACCGCCCAACTTCATTAACACTTTCATTTGATTTTTTTACATAATTGTGAATAAACTGGGCTATCAAACTAGATATCCAAAAAAAATTGAATTCAATCGATTGCGTGTTGTACGTTTGGGAAAGTTTTTTTTTTCTATGAGGAAGCAAAATTATTAATTTCCTCAATTTTTAATACAAAGTGGTTGAAGATTCTTAGCTTTATTGAAATTTCCTTTGTCCGATAAACTTTTTACTGTCGGAGGCTCGTAACGTTTCACGGATCAGGTAAGGGAAGAGTGTCAGAATGCACACTTTCCAGGTCGCGAGGGTGGAAACGGGCCATGGCCTCTCGGCCAATCGGTCGAATGGGATTTGCATCCGAGAGCTTGGAATTGCCCTCTGAATCGGGCGAAGCGGACAGCAAATTAACATACTTGGGCCAACTTCGTTTCCACACTGCCTTTCACTCTATTCGGCTTTCCTGGCCGTTGGCCTGCACGTTTTTGAATATGCATGAACCCAGCAACGCTACTGACGCTCTCTATAAAAAAAACGTGCTTTACTTACATTTTCCTCCTGGTAATGTACGCGAGAAAAGCTTGGCTATATCACTCGCTAGAGTGCAATTATTTTCGTCTCTCGAAATTGAGGCAAATTCAGTGCTGGACAAGCTACAACCTCGTCCTCGTTCCTTGCTATGTTTCCGTTGCTATTAAATGGAGTAATGATGCTTGCGAAGGTGCAGACTTATGAATGGAGCCGGGAGATTTGTACGGTCATGCTTGTCGAGGCTGCTGTCTGCATGTGAAAGGCTTTCAGGGTCAAGTTCATTTCCAGTGAAACTAAACTCATTTTTGACCTTCTTTCAATGAGAATCGACTGTTTTGGGAATTGATTTTTATTCTCATCTAAATTATTCATCACGAATTTATTTACTTTGTTTATTTATTGCTCCTTCTTTTAAATGCTTTTTATTTCTTAAAAATAAAAAAGTATTAAAACTTCCCGCATTACGTTTGTAATAATCATAAAAACTGAACGTTTTATATTTCACATCGAAATTACACTTTTTATAGTTTCATAAAATTTTCCTTTCAAAGTACTTCTTGGGAGAAATTATTCACCGAAGCGGGTCTAATTTAAAGGAATAAAAGAATGTAGAAGAAAAAAATAGCAATAAAATAAAAAAGGGGAAAGCTATAAAAAAAGCTTGGGTCAAGAAAAGTCGATTTTCATCTAGCAGGAAGTTTAAGAAATGTGTGACACGCTGAGTGCCTTTTATTGCGAACGAGATACGGAAACGTCTCGTTCGTTCACCGCACTCGCTCATCCGCACTTCCGCTTTCGACTTGTGCAATAAACGCGAATGCAATTCTGGATTTCCTTTGTGTGCCGGCGACAGCGCAGCGACCTTGGACGAATGAAAGAATAAGGCGAAGCGGTGTTTCAAACAAGAAGAGGAATAAAGAATGAATAAGGGCCAAGGAGGATGAAAATAAAAACAACCGTGGACCGATTCCGAGGTGTAAAACTCTCAAGTGCACCAAGAACCGTGTTACGATGCTCTCTGTGATAACCTCACATTAATAACTCAGTGAAACACGATTTTCAACTTTTCACTTTTATGATGCCGACCCCCACGTATCGGTATGACCATCCATCCTCCAGGATCTGCCTCGAATAGCGTGTTCACGATACCTGGATTCATCCTCCACACTGAATATCACGTAACGACAAGACAGCCTGCTATCTTGTAACAAGCAGGTTTATTACTCGCCACCAAGAGATTTTCAATGACACAGATTCCGCACGTAAACTGGAAATCGTTTGGGAGATTTGAAATTGGAGCTTAAACGGCTTTCTTATCACATTTTGTATCACAACTTGCAAGCTTGTACTTTCCTCTTTAGGATACTGTATACTTGAACAATATTTTTTCTGTCAATTTTTTAAGTAATTGCTAGTTTTGAATATCATTTACCTTACGTTTAAAACTATAGCTTCTTTCTCTGTATCTCCTTCTGCTAAGATATTATTATTATTAGTCTGGAAATACAAATTACCAAATAATTTGATGATGTTCGAAGCATAGCAGATTTATAATCCACGCAAGGATCGAGAGAATAAATTTATTCGTACATCACTGACGCCATAAATGAGCAAAGGGATCGGCGCCACTAACCCGAAGAAGGTTCATCTTTTCTCAAAGTACTCGACGAGGCTAGCCGCGGGCTTGCAGGGTCACGTCTTCAAAAAATGCTCTTCTCGAGGTACCCTTGTCGCGACTCCTTCGAACCTTCTCTGTAATTTGTCCGTTCGCCGTATCCTCCTACCTCTCATATTGCCCCCTCTTCTTCACCCCTTACTTATGACCGCGACCTTCGCGAATTACAACTCTCGACAGATTAGCATTGCATGAATCCAACTTCCAACCATTGCAACAGAGACACTGATACACTGAGAAAAATGAGTAGTTGGGCCAACTACTTAGTTTGTAAGATATGGTACTGCTATTTTATTAGTTGGAACAACCATTTTATTAGTTGCTGTTACTAATTGAATAGTCACTGTAACTAATGAAATGGCTGTGTCAAATAATAAAATAGCGATATCAACTAATAAAATAGTAGCTTCAACTAATAAAATAGCAGCATCAACTAATAAAATAGCAGTATCAACTAATAAAATAGCAGTACCATATCTAACAAACTAAATAGTTGACCTAACTAACCATTTGTCTCAGTGTACCCAGTATAAGCCTGAGTCGATTTCCGATAAGCCAGGTTTGGGACCACGAGTTAGCGATATCCCTATCGTAAATAAATTTGAATTTTGCCGATATAAAATATAGAATCTATAGGAAAACTGCAAATAAGGTTTAAAAAATTATTACCTTACATGATATAATGTGTTTTTCCCTGTGTTTATTGGAGAAACATGATACAATGTGTAATTCCTTCTCAATCAATGATTTGTCTTTACTAATTAAGGATTTTAATCTTCGATCAAAGCGCCAGACAAAAGGTGATGTTATCCATACCGTTAACTTTGACGTTATTTGTGTCAGATGATAGCGATGGTGCCTGTCCGTTATTCTAGGGATTTTTATGTTTCTGGATTGACAGCTATAAAATTTCTCATTAATCACAGTCACAGTTGAAACCATCACGTGGTAAGAAAATGAAATAACCTTCTAATTTGAAGCTGTAGATTTTGGACAAGGAAATAAAAAATTTAAAAACGTTTATGAAGAAAAGTTACTTCTACATATGCAATCATTGTTGTTGAAAAATAATTATCTTTTGACTTATTATATAATAAACCATAAATTTAAAATAAACTATTTTTCTTTATGAATTTAAAAGTTATGGTTAGGTTATTTTTCTTTACTAGATTTTTAACTTAAAATTCTTTCATAATCTACAGTACCGGCCAGGAATATAAGGACGCCTGTTTTTTGCGAGATCCATAAGTTTTAATAATTTTTATAGTCTACGAGATAAAATTTTTTCCAAAAATAATACGAAAGCTATCAAAATTCTGCGTAAAATAAGCCCAAGGTGAAGTGATTTTGTTCATTCTGAAAGAAACTAATGCAAAAATAGGGCATTTTTCGATTTGTCCTAAAAATTGCAATAACTTACGAAATAAATAACATATTTTAATGTCCTGAGGCTCATTTTAAAGTGAAGTCTCCATAAAAAATTTCATGAATGTATGAAGAGAACTCTCCAATTTTTTCCCTCGGTTTCGCCAAAGACTGAAGTTGGCACAGAAAAGTTGAAAAATTTCAATAACGTATAATTATTTATAGAAAAATATTTAAAATTAGTATATATTACATTTTAATAAATTTTTTAGAATACATAGGAGCATAATTTCTATATTTTATCAAATTAATTTATCAGAGTTTTCGCTTCGCATATTTGAAATTTTACAACTTTTTTGTTTCAAGTTCAGTCTTTGATAAAATCGAGAGAAAAAATGAGAGAGTTCTCTTCATACGTTCATGAAATTCTACGGAAATTTATCTTTAAAATGAGCTCAAGTACATTAAAAAATGTCAATTATTTCATTAGTTATTGTAAGTTTTCGTAAAAGTAGAAAAATGTACCATTCTTGCATTAGTTTCTTACAGAATGAACAAAATCACTTCACCTTGGGCTTATTTTATGCAGAATTTTGATAGCTTTCGTATTATTTTGTAGAGCAAATTTTTTCTCGTAGATTATAAAATTATGAGAACTTATGCATCACACAAAAAGCAGGTGTTCTCATATTTCTGGCCGGTACTGTACGTAATTGCACATAATAATTATCAATAATTTTGCGTATTTTACATATATATGTTAAATGCAACGCTGGTAGCTAAAGTGTTAACAACAATGATTCCATATGTCGAAATAACTTTTCTTCATAAATTTCGTTTCAAATTTTTTATTTACTTGTCCAAAAGTCTCCGGCTTTGAATTCAAAGGTTATTTAACTTCACACCACGTACTAGATTATAGGTGATGCAACTCTGACGTTTGTTCCAAATTCAAATTCTACAGCTGTCAACCCAGTGACAAAAGAAATCCCTAGCATAACTGACAGGCACTATCGCTGTCGCTAACTCGTGGTCCCACCTCTGATAAAATGAAAAGTCACTGCCTACAAGTATTTGTCCAGTTAAGACAACAAAATTTCGGACGATAACAGTTAAGAAAGTTTTTAAGAGCACTCGAACGTTCAATTTTGTATATACGCGTGTCTACTAATTGCGAGCTGTAATTTATTTTCTTCGTACAACTTTAAGTGCTGCTGGTATCAAGCTTACACTGCTTTTCAAATATCGTGACTCACTAATTATATGTTAGCGAGTTGTACTGCGAAGTGTAGAGTAAACTTAGATCCTTTGACTTGGCCAAAAGTCACGAGGGCGATTGTAGTTTTAAGAGGGCTTTCGCTTCCAGTAATAAGATTTCTTAAGCGAAATCTCTTGAGGCGCCACCAGATTTATATTTTTCATAAGAATGCTTTTTGAGCAATGGTTTATTTTAATTTGAAATGCAATTTAAAAATTTTCGAGCTAAGCTTAAAATTTTCCAACAATGAATTATATTTTAGTAATGAAAATGCTGCTTCCATCGTTAGGTATGATTATATTAATAGAGTCCATAAAATTGTTTGTCAGATATTTTACACTCATTGTAACAATATACTTTTTCGAGCAGTCAGGGCTGCCAGACGTTGTTTACATCACGACTCTCTGCGCATTTATTTTTGTACGTTCAGAGACTATATACGCGGTCCTGAATGTTGACATAAGACTGCTCGCTCGAAAGCTTTGAATCAAGAACCGTCTACCCCCGAGCCCGGTTCTCGATTCAGAGACGAGTGTAGATGCAAAATTCCAGAATGATATATATTTTATAACACTGACACAAATTCAAGAGAGGTATCATAAAAATCACATTAGTAGCGTATGATGCAAATTATAAGAAATGGAAAGACAGGAAGAAGGGGAAATATGACCATGTATTTCTTAAATCATCTTGGAAGGATGAAACTGAAGAGTATAGATATCGAGGACAGAGAAAATTCTTCAAACTCAAAGGTGCGCGCTGCGATATAATGCCTAGGTAGAGTACCAAGAGCCACGAGAATAACAAGATCATTTGTCACTGGACATTTGCATACGCCGCTCGGTGTTTCAGGTTGGCGTGTAAGGATTAATTGAATGAACCTTTCTTGAATATTGGATGAAAAGTAACGAGTCTGTGCTTTACGCTACCGAGTCAGTACTGTTTTTTTTCCACGTTTATCCTCTCATTCGGTTTACCTCTTCTATTTCTTACTTACATAACGCCATAGGAAATTCACGCTAAAATTTTGTCTTTTCTGCCATAAAGCTTATTAGAATACCATTCATCCAAGTTTCAAAAAAACAATTGAAGGTTGACAATAAAAGTAAAAAATCTTTTAACGAATATAAAAGATTGTAGACATATCACAAACAAAGCTTCCCATTGTGAAGTTTCTGTTGTTTATATACAACTATAATTATTTTACCTAAATGATACACGAATGTTTAATATACTTCAGTTTGTAAAATGCAGTAGTACATTTTTCGTGAAATCAAGTTACACAGCAGTGATAGAGTACAAAAGCTAATAAGCTTAACAATTCCCATGGCGGTTGACAATGGACCACTGTGGTTACTGACACGAGAGATGGTCCGGCCCGAGTTCCCTCAGCAGGATCGAGAGAAAGGGTTGAGAACGGAGAGGGAGAAATGGAGGCAGGTTAGAGATATAATTAATGCGACATATATCCACCGGATGAATGGGGGGACAAAGGGGTTGGAACGTATATTCTCCCTCCTGTGGAAATGTCACTCGCAAGCATTCCATCCCTCTGGAACCAACCACGCTCGGCAACCACCACTGCCCGACCCTTTGACACCCCTTCGCACTAACCTCCACTTTCAATAAATATATGTGGTCCCAACGACCAATTGTTATCCGTTGTTATCTATTAGGGTTCGAATCTTTCTATATTATAGTGTCATGGCCACTTTTCGACACCTTCATCACAATATCTTTAATAAAAAATGCAATATATTTCGGAAAGGCATTTAATGCAGAGGTATCAACATTATTTTTTTTAGCTCACTGAAGATAAAATATTATTACTGATAATGATTTCATTTGATATCTGAAAATACCCCAAAAAGTTTCATCCCCCTAGCACAACAGAATAACACCCCAAATCAACCCCAGACACTTAAAAATTCAAGATAAATACCTAAAGACCTAAAATTTTATTACCGATAAGACAGAAAAAACTAAGGATAAAATTTGTTGCAGGTAATTTTTTATAGGGATAATTTTTTATTCAGACAACTTCTTTAAAAATATATGTGCTTTCAAGAAAGAACAAAAGAAAATTTAGCCGATATTTGGGTAAACTTTATCCTGTGAAGTTAATTTTTGTTGCAGGTAACTTTTAACCCCGGAATCGAGGTAAATTTTATCCTTCGTTTCTTCTGTGAATGGCTCCATTTCATATCCCAAGACACAAAAAAGTTTTATTCTCCTAGTACAAAAGGATCACCTCCCAAATCAACCCCTAAGACTTAAATATTTAAAAGAAATTTTCCAAAAATACACTAACTGGCAGATTTGAAATTTTTATTGCTGCTAGCACTAGTACTTGACGACAAAAATCTCCAAAAAATTTTTATCCTCCAAACACTTCCGGAACACACCCCAATTCAACCTCTGAGACAAAACATTCACGAAAAATACCCTAAACTTGGGACCGAAAATTGTATTGCTGATAATGACTCCATTTTATGTCCGAATACAACAAAGTTTCAACCCTCTAGTATAAAAAAATCGCCACCCCCAAATCAACCCCGCAAACTTAAAACAACCACGAAAAGTACCCTTACCTATACAGCTAAAATTTAATTGCTAAAAATCGTTCCATTTCATGACCGAAGGTACCCCAAAAATTTTCATACCCCTCGCACAATAGCATCACCCTGTTTTTCAACGACTAAAAAACTTCAAAAAACGAAAAATTTGTCAAAAATACCTTAAAGTGTTAGAGTCAATTAGAAGGCCAACAAAAGGCTTTTTTACGAATTTTTTTTGAAGACTGGTTTATTTATTTTTCGGCCAATGTTTTTTTAATCCAATAATACACGTTTAAAGAAGTTACAATAATTTTTTCATCGCAAAATATTAATTTATAATTGAGTTGTACACAATTTCGCCAAGGGCCCAAAAAAAAGGCGTTGTGCGGTTCCCACTGCTGCTCAAGACTGGATCATCTGCAATCAAAAATTCCAACGGGATTCATTGGTAAATTTTATTGGCTACAGCGTAAACGAAGGGTTTTAAAAAATTTTAATTTTGTACAAAATGGCGCATTGTAAAGTTAAAGTTCATTTTTCGCTTAAAAACGCTCATTTTTCGGCTATAAAAAAATTTTTATCAGAATAAAAATTCCTCCGTCCACGCTGCAGTCAGTACAATTTACTAATGAATCCCGTTGAAATTTTTGATTGCAGATGATCCAGTCTTGAGCAGCAGTGGGAACCGCCTTTTTTTGCCCTTGACATATTTGCGTATAATTCGGATATAAATTAATATTTTGCGATGAAAAAATTATTCTAACACCTTAAAATACGTATTACTCGATTAAAAAACATTGGTCAAAAAATAAATAAACCAGTCTTAAAAAATCGTAAAACAGCCTTTTTTACCTTCTAATTGACCTTAAACCCCTTAATTTAAAACGGGGATGATACTTTTTGAGAAAACTTTTGTTTTCAAGAACTAGTATATTTGCATCGATAAAATTTTGGATTTCGAGATTGTGATATTTTCAAGTTTTTGAGGTTTGAAAACGGAGTTATCCTGTTGTGTTAGGGGTTCAACCTTTCTTGTGTATCTTTAGATGCGTGTGAACTTGGCCCCCCCCCTCTATCAACATTTTAAAACTTTTTTTAGAGTTCTGAGTTTCTTTTGAATAGTTTTAGAGTTCCTAATACATATTAGCAACAGTTCTGGCAATTAAATAGTAGAAAAAATGACTTTCGAAATCGGGGGCTAAGTTCACGCATCCCCCCAATTTAAAAAAATCAATTTTTTTCAGAGTTCTGAGTAGTTTTAAAAAAGTTCTAGAGTTCCTGATACTTTTCGAAAATAGTTCTGGCAAATTTGATCCAAAAGAATATTTTTTTAAAAAAGTTTGCCCCTCATTTTCTAAGAATTATTCTTTGACTTAGGAATTCTCTTTGTGCGCAGAGTTCTAGAGTTCTCTACAAAAATAACTAAAAAGAAAAAAAATTCAAAAAGTTGCATCACTTTGAAAATTTCCACCTTTCTGCAAAATATTTTCTTTATCGCTCCACAAGTTCTGATAAGAGTTCTGATAGCCCCCCAAAAAGTTGTACAAATAAACCCTGTAACACTTTTCGATCAAACCAAAATTCAAAAATCTATAACTCTTTGAAGATACCAAAAAATTTTCAATGAATTTCAATTTTTAAGAGTTCCAGGAATTCTGATGAGAGTTCTGATAGTCCCCTGAAGAGTTCTACAAATAATCCCCCTAACACTTTTCGATCAAACCAAAATTCAAAAAACTGCAGCACTTTAAAATCACCAAAAAATTTTATAATTCCAAATTTTGAGTTCCCAGAGTTTTGATTAGAGTTCCGACAGCTCCCTGAATAGTTTTACAGATAATCCCTGCAACACTTTTCGCTCAAACCAAAATTTAAAAAGCTACAGCACTTCAAAGATACCAAAAAATTTTGGAATTCCAAATTCTAAGAGTTCCAGAAGCTTTAATCAGAGTTCTGATAGCCTCCTGCATAGTCTACAGATAATTCCTATAACACTTTTCGATCAAATCAAAAATCAAAAATCCACAGCACTTTGAAGATAACAAAAATTGTGGAATTCAAAATTTTGAGTTCCAGGAGTTCTGATGGGAGTTCTGACAGCCCTCTGAAGAGTACTAAAAATAATCCCCATAACGCTTTTCAATCAAGCCAAAATTCAAACAGTTACAGCATTTTAAAAATACCAAAAAATTTTGCAAATCCAAATTTTTTTGTATCTTTAAGTACTGTAGCTTTTTGAATTTTGTTTTGATCAAAAATTGTTATGCGAATTATTTGTAGAACTCTTCAAGGGGCTATCAGAACTCTAATCCGAGGTCCTGAAACTCTCAAACTTTGGATTTCCAAAATTTTTTGGTATCTTTAAAGTGCTACAGCTTTTTGAATTTGGGTTTGTTCGAAATGTGTTATGAGAGTTATTTGTAGAATTTTTCGGGGGGCTATCAGAACTATTATCAAAACTTGTGGATCGATTAGAAAATATTTTTCAGAAAGGTGGAAATTTTCAAAGTGATGCAACTTTTTGAATTTTATTTCTTTCTAGTTATTATTTGTAGAGAACTGTAAAACTTTTTGCGCACAAAGAAAAGTCCTAAAGAAAAGAATAATTTTTAAAAAGTGAGGGGCTAACTTTTTTTTTGAACATTTTTTTTATGTATCAAATTCGCCAGCACTGTTTTTGAAAAGTATCAGGAACTCTAAAACTCTTTTAGAACTATTAAAAGCTTTAGAACTACCCAAAAAAAACTCAGAACTCTTAAAAAAGTTTAAAAATTTTGATAATGGGGGGGCCAAGTTCAGACGCATTATCTTCGGACATGAAATTATTAAATTAAATTAAACCATTATTAACAATAAAATTTTAGGTCTCGAGGTTAGGGTATTTTTTGTGATTTTTTTAAGTCTTAGAGGTTGATTTGAAGGTGGTCCTTTTGTGCTAGGCGGATGAAACTTTTTTGTGTATCTTCTGACCTGAAATGAAACCATTATCAACTATAAAATTTTAAGTTCCAGGATTAGGGTATTTTTCGTTAAAATTTTAAGTCTCAGGGTTAGGGTATTTTTCGTGATTTTTTTAAGTTTTAGGGGTTCATTTGGGGGTGATCCTTTTATGCTAGAGGAATCAAACTTTTTTGTGTGTCTTCGAACATCAAATAGAGCCATTTTCAGCAATACAATTTTAGGTCTCGAGTTTAGGGTATTTTTCATGAATGTTTTGTCTAAGGGGTTGAATTGAGGTATGATCCAGAAGCACTTGGGGGATGAATATTTTTTGGGGACTTTTGTCGTCAAAAGTCCCCGGCAGTAATAAAACTTTAGGTCTGGCCGTTAGTGTAAATTTTGTCGAATTTCTTTTAAATTTTTAAGTCTTAGGGGTTGATTTGGAGGGTGATCCTTTTGTGCTGAAAGGATGAAACTTTTTTGTGCCTTGAGACCTGAAATGGAGCCATTATCGGTAATAAAATTTTAGGTCTTGAGGTTAGGGTATTTATCTTGAATTTTGAGGTTCCAGGGGTTGATTTGGGGTGTGATTCTGTATACTAGGGAGATGAAGCTCTTTGGGGTATCTTCGGACATGAAATGGAACTAATCAGCGCAGGAAGTCATGGAAGAGAAGGTCAAAAAAGAATGAGATTCAAAATTTACTTTGAAACGTTTCGGTCACTGTTTGGACCCTCTTCAGTCAAATAAACATTTATTAAGTCTGTAAAAA
>JBAGKK010152052.1:0-24021 GCA_037177015.1 Euceroptres primus | reverse complement strand
TATAAATTTAGTGTAAATTAAAGAAAAATAACTTGTAAATGAATTCAACTGGAAAATTGATACCAATGAAAAATAGATTAAAATGAAAAATACATTCAACTGGAAAATTGATCAAATAGAAAATGGATTTAAATTCAAAATGGCTTCAAATGAAAAATGGACCCAAATGAAAATTAGATCCAACTGGAATATGGATCCTAATGGAAAATTAATCCAAACTGAAAATGGATTTAAATGGAAAATGGATCCAAATCAAAAATAGATCCGAATAAAAAGTAGATCCAACTGAGAAATAGAACCAATGGGAAAATGTGTCCAACTGAAAAATGGGCCCAAATGGAAAATTAATCAAAATGGAAAATAGATCCAAATGAAAAGTAGATCCAACTGTAAAATAGACCAGTGGGGAAATGTGATCAACTGAAAAATGGGTCCAAATGGCGAATGCATCCACATTGAAAATGGATCCAAATGGAAGATGGATCCAAGTGGAAAATGGATCCAAATGAAAAATGGATTCAAATTAATACTGGATAAAAATGGAAAATGGATCATATTGAAAAAATATCCAAATGAAAAATATATTCAACTGAAAATATAAAAGAAAGGAAAATATATCCAAATGGAACTCGATCTAAATGAAAATGAGATCTAACTGGAAAATGGATCCAAATGGAAACTACATCCAAAAGGAAAACATATTCAAATGAAAAATATATCCAAAAGAGAAATATCTCCATCTGAAAATATAATGAGAAGGAAGATATATCCAAATGGAATTGAATTCAAATGGAAAATAGATTCAAATGAAAACTTGATCTAAACGAAAAATGAATCCAAATGGAGAATGGCTTCAAATGAAAACTGGATCCAAATGAAAAATAGATCCAACTGGAATATGGATTCTAATGAATTTAATCCAAATCGAAAATGGATTTAAATGGAAAATGTATCCAAATTAAAAATAGATCCGAATAAAAAGTAGATCCAACTGGAAAATAGATCCAATGTCAAAACGTGACCATCTAAAAAATGGTTCCAAATGGAAAATGAATCAAAATTGAAAATAGATCCAAATGAAAAGTAGTTCCAACTGTAAAATAGATCCAATGGGAAAATGTGTCCAACTGAAAAACGGGTCTAATGGAAAATGGATCCAAATTGAAAATAGATCCAACTGAAAGGTGGACCCAAATGGAAAATGGATCATATTGAAAATATATCCAGATGAAAGATATATCCAACTGAAAATATAAAAGAAAGGAAAATACATCCAAATGGAATTCGATTTAATTGAAAATGAGATCTAACTGGAAAATGGATCCATATGGAAACTATATCCAAAAGGAAAATATATCCAAATGAAAAATATATCCAAATGAAAAATATATCCAGAAGAAAAATATATCCAACTGAAAATATAAAGAAAAGGATAATATTTCCAAATAGAATTGGATCTGAATGAAAATAAGATCTAACTGGAAAATGGATCGAAATGGATACTACATCCAAAAGGATAACATATCCAAAAGGATAACATATCCAAACGAAAAATATATCCAACTGAAAATATAAAGAAACGGAAAATATATCCAAATGGAATTGGATCCAAATCGAAAATAGATTCAAATGGAAAATTGATCCAAACCGGAAAATGGATCCAAATGGAAAATGGCTTCAAATGAAAAATGGATCCAACTGAAAATTATATCCAACTGGAATATGGATCCTAATGGAAAATTGATCCAAATTGAAAATGGATTTAAATGGAAAAAGGATTCAAATCAAAAATAGATCCGAATAAAATGTAGATCCAACTGGAAAATAGATCCAATGGCAAAACGTGACCATCTAAAAAATGGTTCCAAATGGAAAATGAATCAAAATTGAAAATAGATCCAAATAAAAAGTAGATCTAGCTGTAAAATAGATCCAATGGAAAAATGTGTCCGACTGAAAAATGGATCCAAATGGAAAATGGGTCCAATTGGAAAATGGATGCAAATTGAAAACGGATCCAAATTGAAAATGGATCCAACTAGAAAATGGATCGTAATATAAAATGGATCCAAATTGAAAATGAATCATATTGAAAATATATCCAAATGGAATTCGATTTAAATGAAAATGAGATCTAACTGGAAAATGGATCTAAATGGAAACTATATCCAAAAGGAAAATATATACAAATGAAAAATATATCCAACTGAAAATATAAAGAAAAGGAAAATATTTCCAAATGGAATTGAATCCTAATGGAAAATAGATTTAAATGGAAAGTTGATCTAAATGGAAAATGGATCCAAATGGTAAATGGTTTCAAATGAAAAATTGATCCAAGTGAAAATTAGATCTAACTGGAATATGGATCCTAATGGAAAATTAATCCAAATTGATAACGGATTTAAATGGAAAATGTATCCAAATCAAAAATAGATCCGAATAAAAAGTAGATCCAACTGGAAAATAGATCCAATGGCAAAACGTGACCAACTAAAAAATGGTTCCAAATGTAAAATGAATAAAAATTGAAAATAGCTCCAAATAAAAAGTAGATCCAACTGTAAAATAGATCCAATGGGAAAATGTGTCCGACTGAAAAATGGATCCAAATGGAAAATGGGTCCAATTGGTAAACGGATCCAAATTAAAAATGGATCCAACTAGAAAATAGATCCTAAGAGAAAATGGATCCAAATAGAAAATGGATCATATTGAAAATATATCTAAATGGAATTCGATTTAAAAGAAAATGGGATCTAACTGGAAAATGGATCTAAATGGAAACTATATCCAAAAGGAAAATATATACAAATGAAAAATATATCCGACTGAAAATATAAAGGAAAGGAAAATATTTCCAAATGGAATTGAATCCTAATGGAAAATAGATTCAAATAGAAATTTGATCCAAACGGAAAATGGATCCAAATGGTAAATGGTTTCAAATGAAAAATTGATACAAATGAAAATTAGATCTGACTGGAATATGGATCCTAATGGAAAATTGATCCAAATTGAAAATGAATTTAAATGGAAGATGGACCAAATTGGAAATAGATCCAAATAAAAAGTAGGTTCAACTGGAAAATGGGTTCAACTGGAAAATGGGTTCAACTAGAAAATGGATCCAGTGGGAAAATAGGTCCAACTGGAAAAGGGATCCAATCGGAAAATGGATTCACCTGAAAAAATGAATCTAAATGCAAAGTAGATCCAAAATCGATTCGAATGAAAAATGACTTCAATGGGAAAATGTGTCCAACTGAAAAATGGGTCCAAATCGAAAATCGATTGAAATATAAAATATAGCCTATATCCAAATAGAAATGAGATTCAAAATAAAAATTTTTAATCCAAAAAATCTAATCCCAATGAAAATATACAATCCAAATTGCATAGATACGAATTCAATAGACCTTTCTTTTTATTCAAAATACCAAATTATCAAAATTCCAAACCCTCCAAGAAGAATACCCTTCAAATCTCGAATTTCGCCTCATCATTAAAAATATCGTAAATTCCTCACGGTTCCTTTCGTTAAAGGCCAATGCCAGTTCCTCTTCTCATTGTGCTTCCTCCCTTCCGATTTATGTCTCATTGTCCGACCAGGAACCGACAAAGATCGAAACAGGAAAAAAAAGGGACAAGGAGAAAGACAGAGACAAAATGTTTAGGGGAAGCAAAATTCGAAGAGAGAAAGAAGGCAGGATAAGATTTCAGGTGAATGAGGGGAAAGGTGATGGTGGAGGGAGGAGGGGGGGGAGACGAATAGAGCACTTGAGCAATTGAAAGAAACACAGATCGAGTTTACGGTCGGCAAGAAGGAAAAGAGATAAAGCTGGATGCTGGAAGGGAAACTAACATCTTTCGTGCCTTTTTCTTAGAATTGTTTATGGCAACTGCTGGGCAAAATGTACCTGAAACGGGACCGCTTCTACAAATTGCGAAGGCAGAAGCTTAACTTTATAATGAACCGGGATCCTTTCAAGGGTGGCTGGTAATGAAGGCATAGTTGTCGAGTCGAGAGGATGCTTGAAAAGTCAGTCTATGGACCAAAAAGCCTCTCGTAGAAATCAGAGGGATTGTTGAAAATTTTCCCCTGGTGACTAAAAGGTTCAGGTTTTTAAAAAAATATTACTCCTCACTTCATGACAAATTAATTTTTAGTGGGAAATAATTTTATGCGAGGGGAAATTTCAAAGGGAGGTAATTAGGGTGATTAATTGAAGAGAGTCAGAGTTGAAAGGAAAGGGGGAAGCTTGAAAATGAAAAAAAAAAAGTTTATATTATGATAGGAAGAAGTGTTTAATATTCAATCTGTTTAAATTCAACTTGGATGTAATTTTCATTTGGATCTCCTTTTCCTTTTCCATTTCAAATTGGATCTGTTTTCTATTTGGAATACAAATCCATTTGGATTGCATTTTGCTTTGGATCCATTATTGATCAAATTTGGATAGCCGTTTGGATTTTTCGATTGGATAACTTTACATTTGGATTAATTTTCTATTCGGATCTGTTTCCTATTTGGAACACATTTCCATCTGGATCCAATTTTAATTTAGAATATATTTCCATTTGCATCCATTTTCTATTTGGATGTATTTTCTGTTTAGATAACTTTTCATTTGGATGCATACTCCATTTGAATAACTTTTCATTTCGATGCATTTTTTATTTGAATAACTTTTCATTTGGATGCATTTTCTGTTTATATCCATTTTCCATATACATGTATACATTCCATATATAGATGAATTTTTAATTTGGATAACTTTTCATTCGGATTCATTTTCTATTTGAATCAGTTTTCCATTTCAGTAACTTTTCATTCCGATTTATTTTCTATTTGGATCTATTTTCCATTTTGGTAACATTTTCATTTGGATCCATTTACTAATTGGATAATTTTTATCTGGAATAATTTTCTATTTGGATTCTTGTTTAGACCTATTTTTTAGACCTATTGTTTCAGACCCATTTAGACCTAATTTCATTTTGAAATACATTTCCATTTGGATAAATTTTCCATTTGGATAACTTTTCAGTTAGATGCATTTTCCATTTGGATTCATTTTCCATTCAGATTTCATTTTCATTGGATTCCATTGTCCAGTTGGATAACTTTTCATTTGGATTGATTTTCTATTCGCATCTATTTCCTATTTGGATTATTTTTCCATTTTGATCCAATTTCATTTTAAGAATACATTTCTATTTGGTTCAATTTTGAAATTTTCAATTTGGATAACTTTTCATTTGGATTCATTTTCTATGTGAATCAATTTTCCATTTTGATAACTTTTCATTTGGATTCATTTTCTATAAGAATCAATTTTCCATTTGGATAAATTTTCATTTGGATTCATTTTCTGTTTGAATCAATTTTCTATTTCAGTAACTTTTCATTCCGATTAATTTTCTATTTGGATCTATTTTCCATTTTGGTAACATTTTCATTTTGATCCATTTACTATTTAGATAATTTTTCACCTGGACTAATTTCCTATTTGGATTCTTTTTTTAGACCTATTTTTTAGACCTATTATTTTAGACCCATTTAGACCCAATTTTATTTTGAAATACATTTCCATTTGGATCAATTTTCCATTTGGATAACTTTTCAGTTAGATGCATTTTCCATTTAGATTCATTTTCCATTCAGATCTCAAATTTATTTGGTTCCATTGTCCATTTGGATATCTTTTCATTTGGATTAACTTTCTATTCGCATCTATTTCCTAGTTGGATTATTTTTCCATTTGGATCCAATTTCATTTTAAGAATACATTTCTATTTGGTTCAATTTTCCATTTGGATAACTTTTTATTTGGATTCATTTTATATTTGAATCAATTTTCCATTTTGATAACTTTTCATTTCGATTTATTTTCTATGTGGATCTATTTTTCATTTTGGTCACATTTTCATTTGGATCCATTTTCCATTTGGATAACTTTTCATTTGCACTAATTTTCTATTTGGATTATTTTTCCATTTGAACCTAACTTCATTTTGAAATACATTTCCATTTGGATCAATTTTCCATTTAGATAACTTTTCATTTGGATTCATTTTCTCTTAGAATCAATTTTCCATTTTGAGTCATTTTCTATTTGGATGCATTTTCCATTTGGATTTATTTTCCATTTGAATTCATTTTCCATTTCAATCCATTTTCCATTTGGATGAATTTTCCTTTGAGATTAATTTTGTTTGCATATATTTTCTATTTGGATTAAATTTTCATTTGGGCTTAATTTCATCTTTAGGATACATTTCTATTTAGATAAATTTTCATTTGAATACATTTTCCATTTGAATGACTTTTCATTTGAATTCATTTTCTATTTGAATCAATTTGTCAATTCGATAACTTTTCATATGGATTTATTTTCTATTTGGAAAATAGAAAATTTAGTCAAATTTACTCAAATTTTTAATTCGGATACATTTTCTATTTCGACAATTTTTCATCTGGGCTAATTTTCTATTTTGATTATTTTTCCACTTAGACCTAACTTCATTTTGAAATACATTTCCATTTGGATCAATTTTCCATTTAGATAATTTTTCATTTGGATTCATTTTCTGTTTGAATCAATTTTCCATTTGGATTTATTTTCTATTTGGATCCATTTTCCATTTAGATCACATTTCCATTTGGATGCATTTTCCATTTAAATCCATTTTCCATTTGGATCCATTTTCCATTTGGATCCATTTTCCATTTGGATCCATTTTCCATTTGGATGAATTTTCCATTGGGATTAATTTTCTATTTGCATATATTTTCTATTTGGATTAAATTTCCATTTGGACTCAATTTCATCTTTAGAATACATTTCCATTTAGATAACTTTTCATTCGGATACATTTTCCATTTGGATGACTTTTCATTTGGATTCACCTTTACTTTGGATAACTTTTCATTTGAATTAATTCTTTATTTGAATCAGTTTTTCATTTCGATAACTTTTCATATCGATTTATTTTACATTTGGATCTATTTTCCATTTTGGTCAAATTTTGATTCGGATCCATTTTCCATTTGGACAATTTTTCATCTGGACTAATTTTCTATTTGGATTATTTTTCCATTTGGCCCTAACTTTATTTTGAAATACATTTTCTATTTTGATCCATTTTCCATTTAGATCACATTTTCATTTGGATCCATTTTCCATTTAGATTAAATTTCCATTTTGACTCAATTTATCTTTAGAAAACATTGCATTTAGATGAATTTTCATTTGGATACATTTTCCATTTGGATGACTTTCCATTTGGATTCATCTTTCATTTGGATGACTTTTTATTTGGATTAATCTTTCATTTGGATTCATTTTCCATTTGGATAACTTTCTATTTCGATTCATTTTCTATTTGGATCCATTTTCCATTTGGATTCATTTTCCATTTGGATTTATTTGCTTTTTAAATATATTTTTTATTTTAATCACATTTTCAGTTGGACCCATTTTATATTTGGTTCACATTTTTTTTATATATTTGGATTATATTTCCATTGCAACTGACTTAATTTAATTTAATTCCAAAAGAATTGATAAATTTTATTTTAATTTTATTATAATAATTTTATTATAATATAATTACTATTTATATTTATTATTATAATTATTAATTATACTGATTATTATAATTACTTCAATTTTAAGTATTATATTATATTATTTATTAATTATAATACTATTGTATATATTTATTAATTTTATATATTTTATGTATTTTATATACTTATGTATTATATTATTTTATTATATTTTACAAATTTAAATTTAAAATGTTCTATTTTGACTTTTTGTTGGAGAAAATTATAACGTTTTTATAAGAAATTGAGAGGATGTGTTTGAAGCACCGGCTCGTGGCAAATGGAGAACTTCCTCCATGCACCAGGGATCGATCAATGCATTCGATAAGATGCAGTTTACGAAGAAGATGCGATAATCGTGGCACTCGGGATTATTTACTGCAACAAGGCACCGACAACGGGATGTGCTCTTTATTGTGCTCTTCGATTCTTATAGCAAAACGAACTATTCTTGAAGTATCTTGTTGGTTCGTAAAATTAATAAGCCCATTGAACCTTAACGATCATCGTAAATACTTTACACGATTTGCTATAATCAGTAATGATCGCTAAGCTTTATCGTGATTTGATGACAGTGAATTTATTTTCCGGACCACGGTTCTGCGGACTTATGATTTTAAATTAAAATTCTCAATTTGGATTAATTTTCCATTTGGATACATTTTCTACTTGAATCCATTTTCATTAGGAAATATTTTCCCTTTGTATATATTTTCCATTAGGATACATTTTTCTTTTTTTTTTATATTTTCAGTGGGATATATTTTTCATTGGGTTATATTTTCAATTTGGATAATTTTCCATTTAGATGGACTTTTCCTTTGTATCCAATTTCTATTTGGATCCATTTTCATTTGGATATATTTTCCTTTTGTATATATTTCCTATTTGGACATATCTTCCTTTCTCTATATTTTCAGTTGGATATATTTTTCTTTGGGATATATTTTCAATTTGGATATATTTTTCATTTGGATATGTTTCCCTTTGGATATATTTTCGATTTGGATCTATTTTCCATTTGGATCCATTTTCTACTGAGATCTAATTTTTATTTGAATCCATTTCTATTTGGATTCATTTTCCATTTGGATTCATTTTCTATTTTAATCCATTTTTATTAAGATATATTTTCCTTTTGTATAGAGACGCGTGGCGGTCTCGGGTAGATGAGGCAATGAACTTTCGAGTTCCAAATGCCGATAAATAATAATAATAATAATATATTTTCTATTTGGATATATTTTCATTCAGGATATATTTTTAATTTAGATCCATTTTCCATTTGTATCCATTTTCTATTTGGATCCATTTTCATTTGGATATATTTTCTATTTGGACATATTTTCCTTTTTCTATATTTTCTTTAGGATATATTTTCAATTTGGATATATTTTTCATTTGGACATGTTTTCCTTTGGATATATTTTCGATTTGGATCTATTTTTCATTTGGATCCATTTTCTATTTAAATGCATTTTCATTAATATATATTTTCCTTTTGTGTATATTTTCTATTTGGATATATTTTTCTTTAGTATATATTTTCAATTTGGATCCATTTTTCATTTGTATCCATTTTCTATTTGGATCCATTTTCATTTGGATATATTTTCTATTTGAAAATATTTTCCTTTTTTATATTTACAGTTGGTTATATTTTTCGTTGGGATATATTTTTAATTTGGATATATTTTTCATTTGAAAAAGTTTTCCTTTGGATATATTTACGATTTGGATCTATTTTCCATTTGGATTCATTTTCTACTTGGATCTAATTTTTATTTTAATCCATTTACATTTGGATTTATTTTCCATTTGGATCCACTTTCCCTTTGTATCTATTTTCTATCTGGATCAATTTTCATTTGGATATATTTTCCTTTTGTGTATATTTTCTATTTGGACATATTCAATTTGGATATGTGTTCCTTTGGATATATCTTCGATTTGGATCTATTTTCTATTTGGATTCATTTTCTATTTGGATCTAATTTTTATTTAAATCCATTTCCAATTGAATTCATTTTCCATTAGATCCATTTTCTATTTGAATCCATTTTTATTACGATATATTTTTCTTTTGTATATATTTTCTATCTGGATATATTTTTATGTAAAATATATTTTCAATTTAGATCCATTTTCCATTTGTATCCATTTTCTATATGGATCCATTTTTATTTGGATATATTTTCTATTTAGACATATTTTCCTTTTTCTATATTTTCTTTCGGATATATTTTCAATTTTGATATGTTTTCCTTTGGATATATTTTCGATTTGGATCTATTTTCCATTTGGATTCATTTTCTACATGGATCTAATGTTTATTTTAGTCCATTTCCATTTGGATCAATTTTCTATTTGAATCCATTTTCATTAAGATATATTTTCCTTTTGTATATATTTTCTAATTGGATATATTTTTCTTTAGCATATATTTTCAATTTGGATCCATTTTCCATTTGTAACCATTTTCTATTTGGATCCATTTTCATTTGGATATATTTTCTATTTGAAAATATTTTCCTTTTTTTATATTTACAGTTTGTTATATTTCTCTTTGGGATATATTTTCAATTTAAATATATTTTTCATTTGAAAAAGTTTTCATTTGGATATATTTTCGGTTTGGATCTATTTTCCATTTGGATCTATTTTCCATTTGGATTCATTTTCTATATGGATCTAATTTTTATTTTAATCCATTTCCATTTAGATCCATTTTCTATTTGAATCCATTTTTATTAAGATATATTTTCCTTTTGTATATATTTTCTATTTGGATATATTTTTCTTTTGTAAATATTTTCAATTTGGATCCATTTTCCGTTTGTATCCCTTTCTATTTGGATCCATTTTCATTTGGATATATTTTCTATTTGGACATATTTTCCTTTTTCTATATTTTCTTTGGGATATATTTTCAATTTGGATATATTTTTCATTTGAAAAAGTTTTTCTTTGGATATATTTTCGATTTGGATCTATTTTCCATTTGGATTCATTTTCTACTTGGATCTAATTTTTATTTGGATCTATTTCCATTTGGATCCATTTTATATTTGAATGCATTTTCATTAAGATATATTTTCCTTTTGTATATATTTTCTATTTGGATATATTTTTCTTTAGTATATATTTTCAATTTGGATCCATTTTACATTTGTATCTATTTTCTATTTGGATCCATTTTCATTTGGATATATTTTCTATTTGGAAATATTTTCCTTCTTTTATATTTACAGTTGGTTATATTTTTCGTTGGGATATATTTTCAATTTGGATATATTTTTCATTTGAAAAATTTTTCTTTTGGATGTATTTTTGATTTGGATCTATTTTCCCGTTGGATCCATTTTCTATTTGGATCTAATTTTTATTTGGATCTGCTTACATTTGGATTCATTTTCTATTTGGATATATTTTCCTTTTTTCATATTTTCAGTTGTATATATTTTTCTTTGTGATATATTTTCAATTCTAGTCTAGTTTCCATTTGGATCCACTTTTCATTCGTATCCATTTTCTATTTAGATCCATTTTCATTTGAATATATTTTCCTTTTGTATATATTTTCTATTTGGAAATATTTTCCTTCTTTTATATTTTTTGTTGGATATATTTTTCTTTGCGATATACTTTCAATTTGGATATATATTTCATTAGGACATGTTTTCCTTTGGATATATTTTCGATTTGGATCTATTTTCCATTTGGATCCATTTTCTATTTGGATCTAATTTTTATTTGGATCCGCTTGCATTTGGATTCATTTTTCATTTTGATCCAATTTTTTATTTGTATCCATTTTCTATTTGGATCCATGTTCATTTGGATATATTTTCCTTTTTCTATATATTTTCTATTTGGATATATTTTTCTTTTTTCATACTTTCAGTTGGATATATTTTTCTTTAGGATATATTTTCAATTTTGGTATATTTTTAATTTGTATCCATTTTCCATTTGGATCTATTTCATCCCATTCGGCTAAGATTTGACCTTATACGACATTTTTTAATATCATTTAAAACAAGATAGAAATATGAAATTATGAACTTTAAAAAAAATTTCTCCTGTGAAAGTTTTAGACCTTTAAATTAAAAACAATATCAAATAATATATACAGAATTCTCTTATTTTAGGAAAGTTGACAACTAATCACTCTATGGACATTAAGAATGGAATTTCCTGAATCATAATAATGTTACGAGTCTATAAACGAGTAACGCGTTTCTAATCAAGAGTTGATTACTAAATTTTATTTATTCTCTCGAATGACTAATTACGCGCAATTAAAGATAGGCTGAATAAATCAAAGGGGATAATTTCAGTCGGAATATGAAACTTAATTACACGAAATCAGCTGTGGGAATTTAAAATAACTTCCAATAAATTGCAGTATGTTACAATCATTCTCTGTAAAATCATTTTCGATCCATTTCGATGTTTAACTTTAATTCAATTTTGCTTGAATTTTTTTGGGAGAATTTTACAAAAACTATAACAATTAAATAAAGCAACATGTTAGTTAAAATTAACTAAAATTATTATATAAATATAATTTATATATAAAATCAAAAATATTTATTTATTTTTGATTTATAAAATTAAAATATACTTGTTACTTATTTATCAAATAAAAAATATATTTGCTATTAATTTATAAAAGAAAACATATATTTGTTATTAGTTTATATAAGAAAAAATATATTTGTTATTAATTTATAAAAGAAAAAAATATATTTGTTATTATTTTATAAAAGAAAAAATATATTTGTTATTAATTTATAAAAGAAAAAATATATTTGTTATTAATTTATAAAAGAAAAAATGTATTTGTTATTTATTTATTAAATATTATTTCTATCAATAATACTTACTTGTTTTAAATCAAGAAGAATTGTGATATATTCGAAACGATCGCCCTTGAGAAGAGTCGGACTCTGCCACCATTTTCCAGGACTTGAGTCCAGAACGTAGGTAATATTGTGCCTTTTTCCTGGATCAGGACTCCTGGAATCGCAAACAGCACACCTAAGGAATTCCGAAGGTTTGCAAAAAGTTTCAGGTCCTTCTTCGCCGCAGGTTGCATTCACGTAAATATCCGCTTTCGCTGCCACGTTGAAGGTCGATGGAAAGAGCCCACCATTTTTCAGACTCATGCTCATGCCAAAATGTCCTGAAATTTTAAAAATATTTTCACCATTAATAAATTTATTTTATTTAATTATTACTTCACAACTTTGCTAATGACGAATTTTATTTCATTTTTACTTTAAGACTTCGTTCAGGGTGAATTTTTGTTACATTGCAATGATGGATTACATGGATTAATCCAGTTTGGTTAAATTGTACTAGTATAAAGTGGATTTGAGACAGATGTCGATTTATGTCGTTAGAAGGTATAATCCAAATCAGCATAATTTTTAAAAATAAAAGTGGATATTATGGGGATTTTTGCTCGAGATGAAATGGATTATATTGTACTACTTTTGGCCACCTTAGTGAGGGTTAATACATGTAAAGTCAAATTTATACAGAGTAAAATGGATTAATTCATAAGGTGTCGAATTTTGTTTAATGTAACGTGGATTAATCCATTTTATTCGAATTTGTGCAGCATAACAAGGATTAATCCATTTCATGACAATTTTTTATTTAATATGGATTAATCCCTTTTTGTTTGATTCGACATGGATTAATCCATTTTAACACAATGGGGATTAATATACTTTTTAGATTTCTCTACAAGTATAACATATGAAAAATACATACGAATTTTTTAAAACTTAATATGGATTAATGTTCACATTTATTCATAGAAAATTCATTAATCCCTGTTTTATTTAATATACAGTGGTTTAATCCATGTTTCATGTAATATATAGTGAATTAATCCATGTTTCATGTGTGTGTATATATATATATAGTGGATTAATCCATATTTTAATTAATATTAGTGAATTTATTTAACGTGCATGTTTTATTTAATATACGGTCAATTAATCCATTTTTGTTCGATATATTAGTGGATTAATATCGTTGTTGGATGGATTATCATGGATTTATTCAAATTCATAATCTATAATGGTATAATCCGTATTTTATATATTGCGGATTAATCTTTATTATATTTAATATAACATGGAATAATCTATATCCTCACGATATTTTTTTCTAGAATATCATGGATTAATCCAGATTTTATTTAATATGCAGTGTATTAATCCACGTTTTAATTAATATATAATGAATTTATTTAATGTGCATGTTTTATTCAAAATAAGTGGATTAATCTATATTCTGTTTAATATACAGTCAATTAATCTATGTTTTTTTTTTATATACAATGGATTATTATCGTTGTTTGTAATGTAACGAGAAGTAATCTCAATTCTGTGCAATAAAATGTGAATTAGTCAATAATGATATAATCTGTGTATTATATATTTGGATTAATCTCCATTATATTTAATATAACATGGATTAATCTATATCCTGACGATATTTTTTCTAGAATGTCATAGATTAATCCATGATTAAAGATGAATGAATATCATGGAATAATCCATGTTTTATTTAATATAGTGGATTAATCCTTATTTTAATAATCATATAGTGAATTTATTTAACGTGCATGTTTTATTTAATATACAGTCAATTAATCCATTTTTGTTTAATATATTAGTGGATTAATATCGTTGTTAGAAGGATTATCGTGGATTAATTCAAATTCATAATCTATAATGATATAATCCGTGTTTTATATATTTCGGATTAATCTTGATTATATTAATTATAACATGGATTAATCTATATCCTGACGATATTTTTTCTAGAATGTCATAGATTAATCCATGATTATTGATTAATGAATATCATGGAATAATCCATGCTTTATTTAATATAGTGAATTAATCCATATTTTAATTAATATATAGTGAATTTATTTAATGGGCATTTTTTTATACATGGTTTTATTAGTTTTACATATAATTTTACATAATTTTACATTACTTTTATTAACTATATATATAGTTTTATTTAATATATAGTTAATTAATCCATTTTTGTTTGATATATTAGTGGATTAATATCGTTGTTGGAGGGAATTATCATGGATTAATTCAAATTCATAATCTATAATGGTATAAACCGTATTTAATATATTTCGGATTATTCTCCATTATATTTAATATAGCATGGATTAATCTATATCCTGAAGATATTTTTTCTAGAATATCATAGATTAATCCATGTTTTATTTAATATATAGTGGATAATTCCATGTTTTAATTAGTATATAGTGAATTTATTTAATGTGCATGTTTTATTTAAAATACAGTGAATTAATCTATATTCTGTTTAATATACAGTCAATTAATTCATGTTTTGTTTGATATACAGTGGATTAATGTCGTTGTTTGTAATAAAACGAGAAGTAATCTCAATTCTGTGCAATAAAATGTGGATTATTCTATAATGATATAATCCGAATATTATATATCGGATTATTCTCCATTATATTTAATATAACATGGATTAGTATATATCCTGACGATATTTTTTTCTAGAATATCATGGAATAATCCATGATAATTAATGAATGATTAATGAATATCATGGACTAACCATGTTTTATTTAATATATAGTGGATTAATCCATATTTTAATTTATATATAGTGAATTTATTCAATGTGCATATTTTTTTAATACACAGTGGATTAATCCATGTTTTATTTGTTTTAATATACAGAGGATTAATTTATATTCTGTTTAATGTACAGTAAATTAGTCCATGTTTTATTTGATATGCAGTGGATTAATATGGTTATTTTTAATGGAACGCGAAGTAATCTCAATTCTGTGCAATAAAATGTGCATTATTCCATAAGGATGTAATCCGTATTTTATATATTGCGGATTAATCTCCATTATATCTGATAAAACGTGGGATAATTTATATCCAGACAGTATTTTTTTCTAAAATATCATGGATTAATTCAAATGCATAATAACGAGTAATGGATTATTCCATATTACGTTTAATATAATATAAATTTATGTAAATTATAAGGATGAATTATTTATATTTTGTTCAATATATCATGGATTCATCTATATTATGACGATTATTATCTAGAATAATCGGTAACTAATCCATATTTAATGAAACACACGTGGATTAATTCACATTATATTAAACACTACGTGGATTAATCCACTTTATATTAAACACTGCATGGATTAACCTGCGTTATATAAAACACTTCATGGATTAATCTGCATTATACTTAACTCCACATGGATTAGTACACATTATAAGTATTAAAAACAACATGGATTTATCCACATTGTATTGAACACAACATGTAATTATCCACATTATATTAAGCACAGCATGGATTGATCTACATACATTATATTAAACTTCATGTGGATTAATCCACATTATATTAAATAAAAAAATTAAACAAAATATATTAAACACTTTATATTAAAATCCACTTGGATTAATCCACATTTATTAAACGCAACATGGAGTAATTAACATTATAATCCGAATTTGAATAAAGACAATATGGATTAATATACATTATACTGAACTCTACATGGATTAATCCACATTGTATTAAACACAGCAAGGATTAATCCACATTTATTCAACACAACGTGGATTAATGCACATTATAATCCGAATTATAATAAGCACAATATGGATTAATATAAATTATACTAAACTCTACATGGATTAATATACATTGTACTAAACTCTACGTGGATTAGTCCACATTGTGGATTATGTGGTCCACAACATGGATTAATCTATGTTATATTAAACTCTACATGGATATAATCTACATTATAATCCGATTTATAATAATCACAATATGGATTATTATACATTATACTAAACTCGACATGGAATTATCCAGATTGTATTAAACACAACATAGATTCATCCACATTATATTAAAGACAACATAGATTTATCCACATTATATTAAAGACAACATAGATTTATGCACATTATATTAAACACAACGTGGATTTATCCTCATTATATTAAATACAACATGGATTCATCCACATTATATTAAAGACAACATGGATTTATCCACATTATATTAAACACAACATGGATTAATCTTTATTATATTAAATACAACATGGATTCATCCACATTTTATTAAACACAGCATGGATTAACCTACTTACATTATATTAAATTTAAGGTGGACTGATCCACATTATAATAAACACAACATGGATTAATCTACATTGTACAAAACTTTACATATATTAATCCATATTATACACAAACACATAATGGATTAATCCACATTTATTAAACACTACATGGATTGATCCCCATTATCATCCGAATTATAATAAACACAATATGGATTTATATTAATTATACTAAACTCTGCATGGATTAATCCACATTGTATGAAACACAAAATGGATTCCTCTAAATTATATTAAACCCAACATGGATTTATCCACATTGTATTAAGAGCATCAAGGATTAATCCACATTATAATTCGAATTATAGTAAACACAATATAGATTATTATACATTATACTAAACTCTGCATGGATTAATCCATACTGTATTAAAGACAACACGGATTTATCCTCATTGCATTAAACACAGCTTGGATTAAACTACGTATATTATATTAAATTTCAAGTGGATTAATCCACATTATACTAAAATCTACATAGATTAATACACACTGTATTAAAGCCAACATGGATTTATCCTCATTGCATTAAACACAGCTTGGATTGACCTACATATATTATATTAAATTTTAGGTGGATTACTCCACATTATATTAAACACAACATGGATTAGTCTACATTATATTCAACACAACATGGATTAATCCACATTGTATTAAACTCAACATGGATTAATCCACATTTAATTAAACACAACATGGATTAATCCAATCTATATAATGTATTATATTAATATTTCATATTTTAATCTCCAATATAAATAAATCTCCCATAAAGTCTCTAAGTAAACTTCAATAACCAATAAAAAAAAAGATTACAAAAGTTCATGTTTTGAACTTCTTTTTTTTCATGTTTCTTATATCCATAAACTTTAAACTATAAACTCTCGTCATTTTAAACGCCGCCAAACTCTGTAACCGTGCCGATCAATTAATTGGCCGATCGGGGTCGATTGTGGGGTCATTTTTCACGAGCTCCATTCTCGTTATTTCCGCAGACTCAGGATTTATCGAACTTTTTGACGGCGTCGACGCCAAGGTGCAGTCATATATGTCACGTCGTAACAGGTTGCAAGAATTGCAACCGGTCGGATTTACCGATCGCCAGGAACAGGTTCATGGTACTCGAATTCCCCGACCAGCACCTTTGCAAATATTGGGACTCGTGAGGAAAATTTTTTTCTTTTTTTTTAACTTTCGGCACTCTTTGAAATCGGGTGAAAGTGAGCTACGATATTTATCACAAAGAGAAAAAAGTCGCACATGTAACGCAACTTTAAAGAGGAAAAAAAATTAATTTCAACCAGTGTTGATAGAACTAAGTACTGTGATTGATATCAGCAGTAAATTTAAATATTTCATTCCGAAAATCGGTATTTATTTGAATCAAGAATATATTTATCTGTTTGAGAGATACGTTTATTTGAAATAACGAATAATTATCCTTGTTTTGAAGACGGTGACTCTGTGATAAAGGCGATTCTCTGCCTTGTCGACATTTTAACTCGGTGAAAAATACGATTCCCTGCCTTACCGACGCCTTCACTCTGTGAGGTATGAGATTCCCTGCTTTACCGACGCTTTAACTCTGTAAGGAACTTGATTCATTTCCTTACCGACATTTTTAATTCAGCTAAAGTAAACCATTTTTTTTCTTCACGTGCTACGCGAAATGATATATATTTATTTTCAGAGAAATAAGCAAAAATAATTGTTTCGACGAATCTGTAACGATCGCTGAGCTTCATCGAGATTCGATGACTACAAATTAATTTATATTCGGGGCCGCGATTCTGCCGATTTATTACTTTAAATTAGCATATTCAGTTTGGATCAATTTTCATTCTGGATCCGATTTTATTTTGGATCCATTTTCCAGTTGGATCCATTTTCCACTGGGATGCATTATAAATTTGGATCTATTTTCCAGTTGGAGTCATTTTGCGTATGGATCCAGTTTCCATTAAGATCCATTTTTCACTTGCATCCATTTTTCAGTTGGATTCATTTTCCATTTGGATTCATTTTCCAGTTGGATCCAGTTTCCATTTGGATCCATTTTCCAGTTGGATCCATTTTCCAGTTGGATCCAGTTTCCATTTGGATCCATTTTCCAGTTAGATCCATTTTCCAGTTGGATCCCTTTTCCAGTTGGATCAATTTTCCAGTTAGATCCATTTTCTAGTTGTATCCATTTTCCAGTTAGATCCAGTTTCCATTTGGATTCATTTTCCTGTTTCCATTTGGATCCATTTTCCATTTGGATCCATTTTCCACTGGGATGCATTATCAATTTGGACCTATTTTCCAGTTGGAGTCATTTCCCAGTTGGATCCAGTTTCCATTTTCATCCATTTTTCATTTAGATTAATTTTCCACTGGGATGCATTTTCCATTTAAATTTAATTTCCATTTGAATTCATTTTTCATTTGGAGCCAGTTTCCATTTGGATCCAGTTTCCATTTGGATCCATATTCCATTTGAATCCACTTTCCATTTGGATCCATTTTTCACTTGGATCCATTTTCCACTGGGATGCATTTTCCATTTGAATCAATTTACCATTTGGATCCATTTTCCATTTGGTTCCATTTTCCATTTTGATCCATTTTCCACTGGGATGCATTTTTCATTTCAATTAATTTTTCAGTTAAATCCATTTTCATTTGGATTTATTTCCCAGTTGGATCTAGTTTCCATTCGGATCCACTTTCTATTTTAATCCATTTTCCAGTTGAATCCAGTTTTGATTTGGATCCAGTTTCCATTTAAATCCATTTTCCATTTGGTTCCATTTTCCATTTAAATCCAGTTTCCACTGGGATGCATTTTCCATTTGGAACAATTTTTCAGTTGGATCCATTTTCCATTTGGTTTCAATTTCCAATTGGATCCTATTTCCATTTTCATCCATTTTTCATTTGGATCAATTTTCCACTAGGATGCATTTTCCATTTGGATTTATTTTCCAGTTGGATTCATTTTTCAGTTGGATCCAGTTTCCATTTGGATCCAGTTTCCATTTAAATCTATTTTTCATTTGGTTCCATTTTCCATTTGGAACCCTTTTCCATTTGGAACCCTTTTCCATTTGTATCAAAAAACGTGGTTCCCTGCCTTATCAACGCTTTATCTCTTTGAAAATCGTGATTCCCTACCTTACCGACACTTTGACTCCGTGAAAAACGTCCTTCTCTGACTTATCGACATTTTTGATTCAACTAAAGTAAATTATTTTCTTAATATAATACTTTTCTACATATATATGAAATTATGTATTTATTTTCAGAAGAATGAGTAATAATAATTGTTTCGTTGAAGTGCACGAGTTCTCTGAAGTTTATGAAAAGACTCACGTTCCGAAGATGAAGGTAACGTGAGCATAAGTCGAGGAAAGTGATTAGGGACACGGAAAAAAAGAATGAGAAAAATAAAAAAGTTTTGCTTTTGGTCGCGACTAACGAGAAACGGAGAAATTCAGCCCCATTAGTTTACCTCGTTTTAATTCTTCATGAGTCTCCCTCAGGCTCCTATTTCAAGAGTAAGAGAAATTCCCATAAAAAGAGTCACACTCTTTACCCATGACTCGCACTTACAAAGTGGAGACCCGGCAAAGCGACGTCTAATTGAAAAACGTCAATCTCAGGTTTCAAATTGAGAACAAACATCTGCCATGTTCTCTCAAAACTAAAATATATTTTAAATCCCTCACATACTTTTATTTCTTTAACTCAGGACACGAGAATATTCTATAATGATTTCATTTTTTAAAAAGAAATTTTAAAAAGAAGTTTCCTGTTGCCAACATTAACCCGCATCGAGGGTTTGTGTCCGTGCTAAAATGGTTTTGTTCCGTGCTAAAAAATCAACTCTTTTTGTCTAATTTTTGATACAGATCCCAGTTGTCGACATGTATCGACATCGAGGGTTCGTGTCCGTGCTAAAATGGTTTTGTTCCGTGCTAAAAAACTAACTTTTTTTGTCTAATTTTTTATACAGATCCCTGTTGTCGAAATGTACCGACATCCAGGCTTCGTGTCCGTGCTAAAATGGCTTTGTTCCGTACTAAAAAACCAACTTTTTTCGTCTAATTTTTTATACAGATCCTTGTTGCCGACATGTCCCGACATCGAGGGTTCGTGTCCGTGCTTAAAAGGTTAAATTCCATTATAATTTTTTTTTTAGATTTTGTCAACTACAGATTTATCTATTAAAAAATCTGGTAGTTTAAAAGTGTAGCATGTAGCAGAACCTTTTTATCACGGAAAAGGACCCTCGATGTCGGTAACTGTCGGTAACAGGAATCTGTAAAATTAAAAATCCCTCAGTAACTTCTTTTTTCTTTATTACGCATTCGAATCGGTTAATTTGATTTTACATCCATATTTAATGCTACCTCGCATCTGAAACTGCAGAAGCAACGTTTTAAAAAATTCTTTTCTGATTCTGATCTTAGATAAGCGCTCGTAAAAAGCAACTTGACTAAGCATTATATTCATATGCAAATGATATAACTGCCTCTTTAAAAATGAAAACGGAGCGCCTTCTGCGTGCCGAGATTGTTACCTAAAAAATGAAATGGCTCACGCGACATTGGTGATTCGTTTACGTGCATTTGTGCACGCGACACACCGGCACGAATGCAAATGTCTAACCACTGAATGTCTGTTATGTTTACTGGAAGACAATGGCACTCACTTGTCGTATCTCACTTCGCTTGTCGTGTCCTACTACCTCCCTGTTTTTTTTTCTCTTCTCGAATCGCTTCTTTCCCCTCGAGGAATTATAGCCATTAGCGGTGAAATGTTTATTGCAATAACGTACGACACGAACTGGAAAATAATTTATTTAATAATTTATCGCGTTATTTTGCATTTGTTTTTATTTTTTTATTTATTTTTTATTTATTTATTTATTTTTTATATATCTATTTACTATTTATTTATTTATTATTTATTTTATTTATTTATTCGATATTTACTACACTTTGTTTGCTTCAAAGAAACGATTTTGCTAATTTTATTTTATAGGTTGACACATGTTTCCTTCCAAGGGTCGCCAAGTCCTACGCCAATGTTTCTATAAAGAAAAAAAAATCTATGACTCCATTTTTATGAAACAAAAAAGGGAACACTTCTTTTTATGAATTTGGTTTAATTTAAAGTAGACAAAAAATAATTCTACACACTACTGAGTCGTTATAAATCTTTTTTGTGCTTAGAAACATTGGCGTAGGACTTGGCGCCCCTTGAGAGCAAACATCTGTCCGGCTGTTAAATATTCGCTCGTTAACTAATAGAAAATTTTTTTAAATTTCAAGATACCGTTTCTCTTCAAAATTTAGTCCCTTAAAGGTTCATACTGTCAAGAGTTTTAGAAAAAATTTGTCCTTGACTCCGAAATTGTAAAAATAAGAAATTGTATAGAAGAAAAGTATTGCTAGTAAAAAAATTATTTCTAATTCTAATTTTGGAGGTGACGAGAATCGAAAAGAGGTTTTCATATCCATAAATGAGAAAGTCATTCCTCATGCTGTAATCGAAACCGACACCTTAAACGTCGGATCCTATTATCCAAGCATCTACCAATCAGAGATAATCTGTTAGAAATCAACGTCCCTTTTCCACTTTGAAGTGACCGATCTCAGATTCTCAAATATATGTTGATACTTTCCCAAAAAGCAGGTCGTTCGCGTGTCAGAATTTATTTCTCAAACAAAATCTAAAACCACCAAAAATGTTTGAATTGTTTCGGAATTTTTTTTCTCAAAAACTACTAAATATTTCCTACCTCAAAACCAGTGCACAAGATCGTAAATAATTTACTGGGGAAGCATAAAAATATTTCTTCATTTTTTGGTGTTAAAAAATAAAGTTATTAATTTATTTATTTATCGCAAATGAATATTTCCTCGAAATCTTCTAAGACTTAGCTATTTTTTCACTTAGAATCTAAGAGAAAAAATAGCTCGGATCTTTTTCTGAAGCGTCGATGTGTTTACCGCAAAACTTCAGTCTCAACCGAACGGTAATTTGCTCTTCGAACGCAGGAGAATTTCTTTACCATTTTTCTTTCTTTTTTTCCTTTTTCTCGGGGGGCACGACTTGCATTTTTAGCCAACATCAGTATAAGCTTGGAAAATGCCGGCATTACTTCTGGAGATAGGTGTTATGTCTGAGATGCTGGAAGCTCGGTCTCAGGATTCAAGACTTGAGTCGAGCTGCTACGAGTCTACGAGTGGCTGATGACTACAGAAATAACCCTATGCGCCATCCTGTTTGGCGTCGCGCACGTGTCCACGTGCTTGTGGTAAAACACGAGCCCACGCAACCTCTTCGATCCGGGGACAATGACTACCGAAAATTTATCTCCATTGTCGACTTTAACAAAGTGTATTCAATTCTTTTTCAATTCAACTCTCAGGAAAATCCCATCTGACCATGTTTTTTCTGGTATTTTTCAAAATTAGGCAAGTTCCCCTGATTTAAAAGCAAATTAACCAAGTTCCCCTAATATAAATCAACGTCCGGATAAATTATCTTTTAAATTGATCAAGCTCCCTTGATTTTAAAAATAACCAAGTTCCCCTAATATAAATCAACGTCCGGATAAATTCTCTTTTAAATTGATCAAGTTCCCCTGATTTTAAAAATAACCAAGTTCCTCTAAAAAAAATCAACGTCCGGGTATACTTTCAAAAAAAATTAAACAAGTTCCGCTGATTTTATTATAAAATTAATCAAGTTCTCCTGATTTTATTTAAAAATAACCGAGTTCCCCTGATTTAAAGAAACAATTATTCAAGTTGTGACGTAAATCAAAGTCTGGATTGTTTTTAAGCAGATCGAGTTGCCCTGATATGAAAAAATTCACATTCTCTTAATAAAATTTGAAAACATGAAAACAGGGTCACATTCCTCACAAATTTGCAGGATAGTTTTTAAAAAGATGCTGCTAAATAAATTTAATAGAATACAACTTGATGAGGCATTAAAAGAAAAAAATTCCTTTTTGGTGATTATGTTTCCCTGACTCAAAAATTATTAGGGGAACATCGAAATATTATTAGGAAAACGTTAGATCCTGATAGAAAATTTTTTAGGATAACCTTCGTATTCGCCCATTTAGCATTATATATATATA
>JBAGKK010151941.1:0-24021 GCA_037177015.1 Euceroptres primus | reverse complement strand
GGTGTGAAGATAAATAATTGATTATTTACTTTAACCCTTTAAGGCCCAAATCCCTTTCCATTTAAAATAAAAATGACATTTTTGGAAAATTCAATTTTTGCAGCTAAACAAAATTTTTTTAATGATATATGAAAAAAATAGTCGTGACAAAATAGAACGTCACAAAAAATTGAACAATTGAATACTAAAGTACCGAATGGTTAAAGAAGATTGTGGACCAGAGGCAACTTTAGTTCCTACTTATAATGCTTTTTTATTCTTTATCAATATTAAAACGGAGTTTTTTGTATACATAAATATTTACATATTGGCCTAAATTCTTGGACAGACAGGGTTGCTACAGGTCGGAATTTAAAAATGGTCAGGGAAAGTCAGGAAAAACCTTCAGAGAGTCAGGGAAGTTTTTTTAATTCAACAAATTATAAATACATAAAAAAATGTGTAATTGTTTTAAAAAAGACTGATAAAAATTATTGAAAATTTCGAATTTTTCAAATTCACTTTTTGTTATATCAAGATAATTATTCAATCAACCTCAATCTTTTTTGATAGAAAAAGGTGTATTTCAATACAACTTTCAAATCTACAGTAATTTTTCTTGACTATAATCAAAATTACAGAAAAAATATAGCCTAAAACGATTTTTAAGGAAAAATCGAAAAAAAAATGTTCCTTATCTGTTCGCCTCAAAATCTAACGAATTTTGGGCATTATTTGGGACTATAATGCCTTCAAATTTCATGGCCCTAGCTTAAGTCGTTTGCGAATTATTATTAAAAAGTATAAAAAGGAATTGTTGATGCGCCCACACACACACACGCGCGCGCGGACATTTTTTAATAATTTTATTTTCGGATTCCGGGGATCAACAAATTAGGTCGAGAAATGTCAAAAAATGAGATTCGAACATTTTCATCGTTACAAAGCTTCCTTTATGAGGAAGCCATATACTAGAATGTTTCAGAATCTTCTGAGATCGTCTAAAATCTTCTGAACTCGTCCATGATCTTCTAAAATCTTCTAGAATTCTCAAGAATATTCTGAAATTTACCTGAAGTTTTGAACGTTGAAATGAATGAACTTTTATTCTTAACTCAAATTACTCTTAAAATATCGTTCAATCTACAAAATAATGAGAAATGTCATGAGCTTCTTTATCATTACATTAGTTTCTATATTAATAAACCAATATTTTAGAACAAATTTGAGTTTAAAATGAAATCAAATAAAAATTTCGTTCATTTAAACGTTCAGACCTTCGAGCACTTCCCTTCTGAACTGCATTAGAATTTCTAGAATTCTGCAGAATCCTTTAGAACCCTCTCAAGTCTACAAAAGACTCTATAATCTTGAAAAATCTTTTAGACTGTTTTCAAAATCTTGCTAAAATTCTGTAGACTTTTTGACTCTTCAAAAAAAAAAAGTCTGGAAGAGACTAGAAGATTTTAGAACTTTATGGAACATTTTAAAAGAATCAAGAAGTCTCTAGGAGATTTTAAAACATTCAAAAATCTAGATTGTAGAGAATTTTTTGGGATTTCAAAAGATTTAATGAATCTCCAAGTTTATTGAAAATTAAAAATATTCTAAAAGAGTTTCAAAGTTGGTTGAAAATTTCAGAAGTCATGAAGGATTTTAAAAAATTATTCTGGAGCATTCCAAAGATTCTGAAAGTTTAGAAATGTGTTAAGTGTTTTATTAGATTCTAGGCAGGAATATAAGATTTTTGAGGATTTTTGAAGATTCTGGAGAATTGCAGCTTCCTATAAAATTTTGCTGTCATTATTTCGCAATTTTAGTTTGTGAATCTGTACTTGGGGACAGGTTACCGAGTGCATATTTTGGGTATATTTTAATTTCCCATTTCTTAACAAAGACAATTAAAATTTTGAAACTTTACCAAAAACTACTTCGATGTAAGTATACTTTATCCCAGTGGTATTCAAAAAAATATATTAAATACACTCATCTCGCCTAACAATATCGCTCATTCTCGTACCGGCTTCACGGTTGTTCACGTTTGATTGCTGCTTTCTCCCCCCCCCCCCCCCCCGAGCGTCCCTTGACCGACTTCACTGAAGGCCATCGCTCGAACAGTCAGGGCTTGAGTGTTGACATAAGAGTGCTCGCTCGTCGCTTTAAATCCGGTTCACACTGGATTTTAATAGCGCCCATTATAGTGCCGTCTACCCCCGAGGCCGGTACAGTTACGCGAGATGAGTGTAATGAAAAGGTGTAAAACTGTCGGGACTTGAATTTCAACACTTTTTGGCAATGACCCAAGTAGGAAAACCAAATTGTTTGTGGTTTTTCATCAATTTTTGTTTAATTTGTTCATATTACATTATGAACTATTTTTATATTTCCGCAGTAAATTTTCGATATTTTATGGTTTTTATAAAGCAAACATTGTTTATTAGTTCTTGAGAAAAGAAAGTCAAATTGGTAAAAAAAAACGATTTTCTAAAGTTGATTTTTTTTACTTCTTTAGACTTTGAAATAGTTATTGAACGCAAAAAGTTAGTTTTTCTCCTCATAAAAGAGTCAGACCTGAATTAAGCAAACCTATATTTAAATAATTTTTTTTGTAATATTTATTTTGAATCAAGAAAAAATTATTAAGTATAATAATCTTGTCTTTGTTATAGTAATCATATTCAGGAAGAAGGTTATCCCACGAAGGTTGACTATGAATGACTGCCAGTAACTTCTTGTCGCGAATACGCATTCGGTTGTAACGACTTTGAGCATAAATTGAAAGTTGCCAAGAGGGTTTTACAGAGGGAGGATGCCCCTATAATATAGGGAGGCCAACAGATAGTGCAGGAAACAGAGTGGAGGCAGAATGAGAGTGAGTGAGGCAGGCCAAGTTGGGTGGGTAGGAAACCGCGAAGCTGGGTCAGTTACGTTTAGTGTGAGCGAAGCTCCGCAACTGTCTAGATCATTAAACTATTGTCTTCTAATTTTCGATATTTTTACTTTTAAAACTAAATAATAATTATGCTTTTCAAAAGCAAATAGTAAACTGTAAATCTTTGAAAAGTAAACTGATTTCAAATGGCAAAGATGAAATATCGAACGTGGTCTAGACTCTAGACATTTAAGATATTTTTAAAAGCTCCACCTTTCTTTGTAGCAGTAAATGAATCTTTCTCTTATAAATCTTTAATTCTTGAAAATTTTATGAGCCAAGAGAGAAAATCAGAAGTCCTCAAAATAATTCCTTTTCCCGGCTGTGAATCTTTTAGATATTCAATATCAGTTGATGAATTTTGGGAATTTTTATTTCAGAATAATTTTTGCATCACAAAGATCTTGTTTCAATCAACAAATGAGAAATTATTGTTTTATCTTTGCTTTAAGTTTGCAGATTTTTTGTTGCAGATTTCATTTTTTCAAGTTTCTTTTTTCATTTGGGAAAAATTCATTTGATGAAGATTCATTTCATGAATTCCAAGATGACCACGTGATCAATTATTTTCAGCAAGAATATTCATAAAATAATCAATCTAATGAGTTTTCTGTGAAAAACAGAAAATTTTTTTAAGTTATTCGGTTATGAATATTCTTACTTTGATTACCTTTTTAAAGTTTTAACTTGATAGGTAATTTGCCGAATTAATTTAATTTCACTAAATCCACTCCTGTCTGAATTTATTTTCCCCAGGTAAACAAATGTTGCATAATTTATGTATAATGAATTATTGATAGTCACTATGCAAAAAAAAATGCGTTTACACTACACAGTAAAACTGATATCTGAAGGTATCAAAATTTTGAATTTTGCAAACAAAGGAAACTAGTTTTCAACTGTTCGCAACATTTTTGAAAATTCAACCACTTTTCATTTACTGTGGTTCAAAATTCATTTATTTTAGTTGAAACTTCATTCATTTCGGTCGAAAATTCATTGTATAAAACTTTATCATTTTAAAGTAGTTGAAGTTTAAATTTCAACCAGATATTTCTAAAAAGTGAAGGTATCAAAATGTTATAAACAGTTGAAAACTATGTAGTCATTTGTTTGTAACATTTTTTGATTGGTCAACTCAGAGAAAAGTTATTTTCAAGTTAAAACAATTGTTTTTTAACCTCTTTCTTTTTATTCGATATGAGAAGAACTCCGCACAGAAAATAGTCCTAATCGGTCAAGGCCTTTTGGCTAATTTCTTCTATTTTTATGAACTACAAAATAAATTAATTTTAGTAAAATCCACCGAGATCTTTTTTCTTCACATTTTATACGGGGTCCACTATTTATATTAAAAAATATTTGATTGATCAGAAAAAAGCTTATTTGATTCAAACAAAATTTGTTTTGATTCAAATAATATTTTAATCGGAAAAATGTTTTTTTTTTACCCCAAAGCAACGTAATTATATTTTTGATTAAAAAAATTTTGTTTGAAGGCAAAAAACTTTTTTCTGAGTGTATACCTTCATTGTTAGCAATATCTGGTTGAAACACTCAGAAAAAAAATTAGTTGATTGAACTATCTATTTTTGGTTAAATCAATTAAAACTTTTGATTGACTCAACCAAACACCTGGTTGTTCGTATAATAACCAAATTATATGGTTGAACCAATTAAAATTTGATTGATTCAACCAACTATTTTTCTTCGTGAACTTTCAACTACTTTAGATGAAGTTTAATAATACAATTTTCAATTCATAAATCAATTTTCAACCGAAATGAATTAATTTTTAACCACAGTAAGGGGCCTTCCATAAACCACGTGGTTTCTTTAGGAGGCTGGAGGGGTTCGACGTAAGGCCACGTTGGGCTACATGGGGGGTTCCGAGTCCGAGCCACGTGGTCTTTATTACATTTAGGTGTTAAAAAAAATAAAACGCATGGCTTACTCCTTTTTTGAAATAGTGCATGGAATTTTGTCGCCATTTGTCGACTCAGATTGTTCTTAAAAAACTAAAAAATAAATAAACCTCATAATTTTTTGTTTTATTATCGTTTTACAAGAAATTTAAAAAACCACGTGGCACCCTAGGGAGGGGGGGTCGACGAGAATGCCACGGTGGACCACATGGGGGAGGGGCGTCAAAAAGTAGCCAAAATTGGGCCACGTGGTTTATGAAAGTCCCCTAAATGAAAAGTGATTGAATTTTCAAGAAATTTTTTACGCTGTTCAGACTTACTATCAGAAAACTTATTTTCAAGTTAAACAAATCGTTTCTTAACCACTTTTCTTGATCTGATATAAAAATGTGTTTATATTTAAAAAGCATTTGTTTGATCTGAAAAAAGTTTGATCCAAAAAAAAGTTTTGATTCAAATAATATTTGTTTGAATAAAACAAACGTTTTTTTGACCCCATAGCAATGCAATCATATTTTTTATTTTAAAAAATTTTGTTTGAATGGAAAAAACTTTTCTTTCGTGTGTAAGCATAATATATTTTTATTTATAAATATGAATCAATAAGAAAAGTAAATATATATTGCTTTACTTTCAACGGAGAGTAAAAGAATGACAGTTTTCGACTATAATTACAGATAAATCGAGATTTAGGCAGTATACGTTTATGCGCATACTATAAAGGGGATATAATGTTAATATGACGATTGAAGTTAAAATCCAAAACGGGCCTGATAAAATTCCTATACAAAAATGAACCGGAAGTTCATTCTTTAAAATTAAACTTATAAGTTTTATCCCGAAATAAAATTACATTTAAAAAAAAGTAAAGAACCACATTTAGAAATGTGTACATTGTACAATGATGGATAAAGTGTGTACATCAGTAGATGGAGTAATACTGGTTGATACCAGTACTGCATTGCTTGTTACAACTATTTCAATGTGTATTCCGAGTGGAATATCTGTAAAGATGATATTACGGTCAGTGCGCGTGCGTGGCATTCGACGAAGCGCGTTTTCAAATACGCGCCATCTTTTTTTCGTGTCACTCTCGTTACTTTCTGTACACGTCACGGAAGTACGCACAGCATTTTTACGAATTCGGATATGCCTTGCTCAAAAGAGGCAGGTAAGCGTACGAAAAAGACATGTTTTGTGGTCGGCATTAAGATAAAATTAGGAAAGAGAAGCTCTATCGAAGTTTCAAACTACAGTTGAATTTGCGCGGCCTGAGGGGCTCTTTGCCATTAAAAGCAACAGCAGATGGAAAGGGAGCCGTAAAAAACGCGTGGGCGTCGGGAGGCAATGCAAAAAGGCGCCGGGCGTCGGCAACCAAGAGGATGAACAGAGTCGAATGAAATTGGACCCAGAAACCATTTTTTTCTTAGATTACTTTTCTGCTTCCAAAAATCATACGTACGGAAAAACTACCTAGGTATTTTATACGCACAGAAAAAATGAAAGTTAAAGGTGAACCCAGAAAATTTCAAAATGATCTGCAACAAAAATGAACTATCATAAGATTTGGTTCATGTTGATCTATTCTTCGGTTCATATTGAACTATTCTTTGGTTGATATTGATCTATTCTTCGGTTCATATTGAACCATTCTTTGGTTGATATTGATCTATTCTTCGGTTCATATTGAACTATTCTTCGGTTCATATTGAAACATTCTTCAGTTCATTTTAAACAAAATTCATTTTTGGTGCAGATCATTTTGAACTTTTCTTTGGTTCATCTTGAACTCACGTTTTTCTGTGTTTGGTTCAAAATTAACCAAAGAATAGTTCAATATGAACCAATATCGGGTTCATTTTGAACCAAATTCATTTTTGGATTGGGTAGAAGTTGAAAGCAATGGTTTTTGAAAGTTAAATTTTCAAAATTTTTTGAACAATAAAGTGTTAAATAAGCGTAAATAATGTATATTAAAGTGCTTTTATGTATGCTAAAATTCGTCGAAGTTCGCGCCGCGGACATTGAAGTAAAATTCTCGGTGAAAAATAAAAATCGCAAAAATCAGGCACTATGCCAGGTTGAAATATACGACTTTATATTGTTATTAAAAAAATATAAGAAAGAAATTTATGTTACGAGAAACATAAATTTTTTTCTTACATTTTTTTAATAACAATATAAAGTTGTATCTTTCAACTTGGTGCCTGATTTTTGAGATTTTTATTTTTGACATAAAATTTTACTTTAATGTCCGCAACGCGAACTTTGACGAGTTTATCGCTTAGTTATTGTTAAAAAAAATTAATTATTCACATAAAAGCACTTTATTAGCACTATTTACGCTTATTTAACGCCTTATTGTTTAACAAATTTTGAAAATTTAACTTTCAAAAACCGTTACTTTCAACCTTGCGAACTTTTACTCAATCATTTTTTATGCAGATCATTTTGAACTTTTCTTTGGTTCAAGTTGAACTCGCATTTTTCTGTGTTGTAAACTTATAAATGGCTTCGGTTCAAAATGAACCTGTGTTTGGTTCAAAATGTACAGAAGAATAGTTCAATATAAACCAATATCGAGTTCATTTTGAACCCAATTAATTTTTGGTGCAGATCATTTTGAACTTTTCTTTGGTTCAATTTGAACTCGCGTTTTTCTGTGTTGTAAACTTATAAATGGTTTTGGTTTAAAATGAACCGAAAAATTTTCTTTTTCTTTGGTTTATCTTAAACACTTAAACTAACGTTTTTCTATGTTGGAAACTTAGAAATTGCTATGGTTCAATGTGAATCAATATTGGGTTCATTTTGAACCAAATTCATTTTTGGTGCAGAGCATTTTTAACTTTTCTTTGATTCATCTTGAACTCACGTTTTTTCTGTGTGTATACTCCTTTTGAAGAAGAAAATCAACATATTAAAAGTTCACGTAAATAACTGAAGGAGAAGTTGAATTATACGCTTTCAGGAGCTTTTTTTCCAATGATTTAACTATTTAGCATCAGTGCAGAATAAAATGTGGTTCAGATTCAACTTAGCGCTTGAGCTTAGCATGCTTAGAAGTTGATACGCATCGAAGAGAATAACGAGAGGATAGGATAGAGAAAGGAGGATTTGAAACAGAGGAGACCCTCCACTCGCTGCGCGCAGCGTGGGCTTTTCTTGTATTCTATTGATTTTTCTGAAAGCTCTAGTAGTGGGAGTCAGCAGCCAGTCGTGCGCTAGCCTCGCTCGACACATATAGGTTTAGACTGAATTACTCTTTCTCTCTCTTCTTGGTGCTTTTACACACATTTCTCTCTTTCTCAAGAGTATCCACACGCGCGCGCATACAAACACATAGAAACATGTTCATACACGTGCACCCTCTCTCTCTCGGTTACCCTTTTCAACCCTTTCGCCATGCACTGCTACACATACTCTCTTGCTGGTTAAAGTCTCTATCTTTTACTCCCAACACACGAGTCCGTTTGTTCTAACTTTATCTCTTTCCTTCTTTCGAGCTACGAACTATCTTTCTCTCTTTTTCCTCTGCACACATATATGTAGAGGAAAACACCATCCTGACACCAGGAAAGGCTGTACGAAGCTTTTAAGGTCCCGGATGGCACCTCTTACGATTTATGGTATCAGCTGATTAGGGGAAATCTGGCAATGGCTTTTGACAAATACACACTCTAAAAAATGTAACCGAAATTCTAGTTGAAGTGACCAGAATTCTGGTTAAAACAACTACAATTCGGATTTGGTACTTTTAACAGAAATTCTGATTAAAATAGCTAAAATTCGGGTTATTTTAACCAAAAAATCTGATTAACCAAACAGAATTCGGGTTACTTTAACTAGAAATTTTGGTTAAAACAACCAGAATTCAGGTTACGTACTTTACTCAGAATTCGGGTTAGGTAGTTTAACTGGAAATTATGGTTAAAACAACGAGAATTCTGGTTACCTTGACCAAAAATTCTGGTTAAAACGACTAGAATTAATTTTACATACTTCAACCAGAAATTCTGGTTAAAATAACCAGAATTCGTGTTAGGTACTTTATTCAGAAATTCTGGTCAAAACAACTGAAATTCGGGTTATTTTAACCAAAAAATCTGATTAAACAACCAGAATTCGGGTTACTTTAACCAGAAATTTTGGTTGAAACAACCGGAATTCAGGTTAGGTACTTTAACGAAAAATTCTGGTTAAAACAACCCGAATTCGGGTTACCTACTTTAACCAGAAATTCTGTTTAAAACAACCAGAATTCGAATTAGGTACTTTAACCAGAAATTTTGATTTAAAAAACGAGAATTCTAGTTATTTTAACTAGAAATTCTGGTTAAAACGACCATAATTCGGGTTACGTACTTTACCCAGAATTCGGGTTAGGTAGTTTAACCGGAAATTATGGTAAAAACAACGAGAATTCTGGTTACTTAAATCAAAAAAAGTCTGGTTGTTTAACCAGACTTTGGTATTTAAACCAGAAATTCTGGTTAAAACAATCAGAATTCGGGTTACGTACTTTAACCAAATATTCTGGTTAAAATAATCAAAATTAGGGTTACTTTAAGCAGAAATTCTGGTTAAAACGACTAGAATTTGTTTTACATACTTCAACCAGAAATTCTGGCTGAAAAAACCAGAATTCGGGTTATTTTAACCAAAAATTCTCGTTAAATAATCAAAATTCGGGTTACAACCAGAAATTCTGACTAAAATAATCATGATTCTGATTGAAAAAAGGGAATATTTAACCTGAATTATGGGTAACTTAACTAAACCTTTTTTGAGAGTAGGGACATATTTAACCTGAATTACGGTTAACTTCACCAGACATTTTTTTGAGAGTACTGACATTTAATCAGAATTTTGGATATTTTAATTTCTGGTTAAAACACAAATTTAATAATTCTTAATAAAATAACCAAATAAAGTACTCTCTAAACTTGAATCAGTCAAAATTTTCACTCTTTTCATTCAGTGACCCATTTCTCATTTAGCACTGAATATTTATAAGTAAAATTTTCGGAAAAATCTGCCCAATTTACTAAGTAATCAGTAAAATGTATTAAATAATTAGCTAAAAATGAATCACTGAATAAAATCAGTGAAAATTTTGACTGATTCAGATTTAGAGAGTAGAATATGTTAGTTACTTGATATCTTTAAATTCGGTAAAAAAAGTCTTACTTTAAGCCTAAATATGGACTTATTTTAAGATGTAATCAAAGTAAAACCAGTTAGTAAAACCACACACACTTATGCACTACACATTAGCTGAATTTAAGATGTAAATTGAATAAACTGACCAATTATTCATGAATAAGAGGACAGCCACTTATTCATTCAGTTAAAATTCAACTGATTTTCAGTCAAAGTTTAACTGATTTTCAGTCAAAGTTCTCTGATTCTTAATTCAAATTTTATTTTAAGACCATGTTTCTGATTAAAAATCAGTTATTTTTCGTTCATTGAAATTTCAGTAACGTTTTTGACTGGAAATCAGTAAATTTTCTATTGAAATTTCAGTAAATTTTTAATTTAATAATTAATAATTTAATTTAATTTTTAGTTCTTTAATTTTTTTTCAGTCAATTTTCACTGATAGCTGAAACGAGAAGTCAACCATGGATTTAATTGATTGTCACACTCAGCAACATGGTTTGGTTATATTTACCAGAGTATTTAACCGGAATTGATTACGGTTGATTTCGCAGCGAAATTTTTTTGGTTAATTTTAACCAGAATTTATGGTCGGACAATAAAATTTCCAGTTAGTTTAACTATCATAACATTTTTTTGAGTGTTGCTCAAACACTAAAGAAATCAGAATTCTAGTTACTTTAACCGGAAAAAATAGTAAGTGTATGTTGAACCCGAATTCTAGTTAACTTAACACGAAATTTTTTTAGTGTTGCTCAAAGGTGACAAGAATGTGCAAATTGTCTACAAAAGCAGGTATTGTAGACTGTGCTTGATTCTGATCAAGGAGCGTTTCAACGTTCAAGTATTATGTAATTGTGCGAGAGAGATAGAGTCGAAAAGGTGATCCTTCAATACGAACAGAGAAACAATTTTACATTAAAATGTTTATTTTTCTTCTTTCCGTTTTGCAAACAATTGGGAAACTACTTCTCAATTGTTTACAACACTTTGGTACTGTAGAATCAATATCATTTTCTGTATCACCATTGACTTGGAGTAAAAGTTTCGTTAAAGATGTTCCCCTTTATTCGTACGATCCTGTATTTCCACCCACTCGTCAAGCGGCAGGGTCAGACACGGGCAAACGCACACAGTGGAACGTGTGCACGCACACATTCACTTCCTGCGATATTTACGCAAGCACACACGTTGGATGGTATCCACACAAACAAAGGATGTGCATGTGCCTAGCTAGCTGCTAGCAGCTAAACTGTTAGAGTAAAGAAGAACTGCTCGGTGAGAACAACAGCCATGCAGCCAGCTAAGCTGTATTCACTAGAGTTCTAAAATTCTAGAGAATTTAAAATCGGGTAATATTACCGAGAATATTACCAAAATTGAGAACGTTGTGAGAATTTTAATGTTTTTTTATAATTTATAACAAATAAAGTATGTTGAGATCGATAAATCTCTTATCTCTGGTATAATTTCATTATTCTTTAATTATAAAATAATAAAATTTTAATCATAAATCACTCCTTTAATTTATATGTATAGGTCATAGGTTAAGGCACTCTTATGCATCTTAAGCAGCATAAAATGTGTATATGTATTTAGGGTATTTAGACAAAAATAATTACAATTCATATAAATTATAATAAACAAAGTAGGTTGTTCATAAATCTGTGTTCTCTGATGTAAATTGCCTTGTAATTTCATTATAACTTAAGTCAATTTCAATAAAAAAAGATTTTTTTAATTTTATAAATTATGAAGCCGAGATGAACGGGAGAATACTCTAAACATAAGAGGCAAAGTTCTGCTTGGGATCTGTGTGGTACATACAATTTTTTATGAGAACTTCCATCATACGTGCCAATTTACCGACTATGACTATGAGACGGGCCCTAAAACTGTATTTCGTCAATTGTCGACAGCACTGCGGTGGCGATAATGTGTGAATCACATATCGTACGATAAAGTATAGCTATAGCTGTTCGTCACCCAATCAGATCACAGTGTCAGTTACACTCATCGTTAGATGGAGGGCCACGAGATGGAGGACCACCTTCATGGTCGTTCACACTTCACTGATTCTGTCCCCCGCCCCTGAGCGTCCCGCGACGGCGCCATTCATCCTACATCTCGGGCAGTCAGGGCCGCCAGACGTTGTATACATCATGACTCTCTGCGTATTTACTTTTGTACGTTCAGAGACTATATACGCGGTCCTGAATGTTGACATAAGACTGCTCGCTCAAATAGCATTAAATCGAGGACCGTCTACCCCGAGCCCGGTCATCGATCTAACGATGAGTGTACTTTATATACGGAAAAAAATCGTTCCTATAAATTTACTGAAATAGTTCAAGGGTCTTGGTTACGAAAGAAAGGTCTGTAGATCTTCCGTTCTTCCCTAACTTTTCAAGAAAAAAAATAATAAATTTCTGAAGAAATTCCTGTTTTTCCAGTAATTCTTAAAAATCAGTATCGGAGAAAAAATTGTAGTAAAATTTACAAAACCTTTCATGGAGAATTCATGCATTTTTCAAAAACATTTGCAAAAAAGAAGCCACAAAAAGTTTTTTTTCAACGAATTTGTTTAAAATTTCCCAGTATAGTTCAGGTAAACGTAAAGTATTTATCTGCTAAACTTCAGGTATCTATTTACTAATATGTCTGACAATAATGTTCATAAAATTTACAAAACTTGCCCCGGTATCCAAGAGTTCTGAACAGAGATCAGTATTTTTTCAGGTACAATAATTTTTTTCCGTGCAGTACTGGTGATGCCGTCGAGGGAGGAATGTCGGGGAACAAGGAAAGTGACGACAAGGACTATCTGCTTCCTTGACCATCCTTGCCTTGAAGTCTCTTTGATAACTTGGGTCCTTGAAAATCAAGGACTTTCCTTGTCCTTGTCTTACCGTCTTGATTTTTCAGTGCCAGATGTGCTTACGTCGACCATAACAATGAAAATCCCGTACTCTGAAACTCTAACCTCTCTCTAAATTTTTTGTGTCGATGATAGCTCGCGGCAGAGTCACGCCGAGAACCCATTTTTTTCTATTCCGGGTTGACCGCCTGGGACACTTGATCCCAGACTTCCTATTCACTTGCAAATCTTAAGAGGGAAAAAATTGACATATTAAAAATATTATTAAAAAATTGTAGTTTAGAATGTTTATAAAGTAAATTATTATATTTAATTACTTAATAATAATTATTATAATAGTATAATTATTTAATTATTATACTATTTAAATGATTAAAATACTATAGTGTTATGAAGTTAATTAACTATTTTTATATTTATATTTTATTTACATTAATTAATTATTTATATTTTTCTTTAACATAATTGATTATTCTTTAAGTAAATATTTTAAACTATCCTACTTTAATATACAAAAGGTAAGGATTCATATTTTCAAAGAAAATTTTTTCTACAATTGCAATATGTAAAGAAATAACAAACTCTCGGATTTTTGTTAATTCGATGTATGATTTTTTTTGTACGTAATAAAATGTATTTAGTCAAAGTATTAATTTTATATAATGTATATTGTTGTAACCACATACTTTTGAATTTACAATTCTAAATGGCCTTCCTCACAAAATTACTATGAAGCTATAAGATTTAATTTAATATTTCGATTACCTTTGAATTAAATAATAATTTAGTTAAACATTGTAATAAACATTCAAATTATTAATTTTGAATTAAATTAAAATTTAAATAAATTTGAAGCTAGATTAATTGTGAAGCTAAGATAAAAAAAACTTTTCACCTAACATCTAATCTGAAAAGTATTCAAATACCCGGAAGGGCTTTAATGTATTTGCTCTTTTCCTCAGATAGGTCTGGCGCTGCGGGGTGCACATCTGGCTAAGGAACTCAAGGATGTAAGACAAGGACAAGGAAAGTCCTTGATTTCGAACTGATACGAACTGACGCGTAGACTACTGCGTCACTATTGCGCACTTTGTTGCTAAGCTACCGCTGAGCTCCGAGTTCAGCTTTCCTCGTCCCCTTGGACCCCTTGCCCAAATTTGAATATGTTAGTATGTATAAACTACTTCCTGGAAGGCTTATTCCACGCGGTCTAGAACCGCGCTTTCAGTGTACACTCGTCTCTGAATCGAGAACCGGGCTCGGGGGTAGACGGTTCTCGATTCAAGGCTTTCGAGCGAGCAGTCTTATGTCAACATTCAGGACCGCGTATATAGTCTCTGAACGTACAAAAGTAAATGCGCAGAAAGTTGTGATGTAAACAACGTCTGGCGGCCCTGACTGCTCGAGCGATGGCGTCGTCGCGGGACGCTCAGGGGCGGGGGACAAAATCAATGAAGCGTGAACGACCATGAAGGTGGTTCTCGATTCAGGGGCTTTCGATTCAGCGGCGAGTGTATAAGTTTAATTTAACGTTTACTTTAATTTTAAGTTTTATTTAGATATTATTTATTAATTATTATACATAACCCATAATCAAAACACTGAAAACGAACCCAGCTCAGCTTTCTCGTCCCTTTGGACTCCTCACCATCGGCAAAAATTCCTGGAACCCATATATCGAAAGTACATAAAGTAGAAGAGCTGTGTAAATATTTTACTACCTAGCCTAAAAAATACTGTTTTAGAACTCGTTCAGATGAGTCCCTAAAATCGCACTTATGATGGAGGTGTGATAAACAATAATTTTTAATGAAAAATAATCCCTATCGTAAAATTCTAAAACAATTTCTTTTTATAGGTTATTCATAATAAATTAAATAATATTTTGAAAGACAAAAAAAATAACAAATTTAATGTTAAAAATATCGATTTAAGGGCATGTCGTACTAACCTCAAAATTGTTTTCCTTTTTTTTTTGCCATACTCACGTTCACACAAAATGAGATATTAAGTTGAAACTTTCGGAGCTTAAACAGGAGTCACTAGGTAAAGTTTATATAGTCCTAAATGTTTATGATCACAAAAAAACGGTTGGAAAAAATTAGTTAGAATTTTTTTTAATTATAAACATTTAGGACTATGTTTATGAACGTTTACTAGTGCCTTTTATTTACGCTCCCAAAGTTTCGTGTGGCGAAAAAAAAGTAGAAAAAGAAATTTTGAGGTTAGTCAGTTAGTGCAACATGCCCTTAAAATGGTAAAGAATCATATCATATCTCATATCTCATTATTTCTACTTAGTATATATAGTTTTTCTAAATTTTTTAAAGCTGAAGGTAATTTAAAATAAAAGAAATATTTCATTAGTCGGAACAAGAGAAATTTTTTAATTTAGTTACAACTACACTAGCACAACACTGCACACCGAAGAGGTTATATGTTACATCTTTATGCTCATATTCTTGATATAAGTGATATATTCCATACAAAAAAATAAATTATTACATACATCAAATAATGCTCCAATCATTAGCAATATCAAAGAACAATAATTCCACAACAATTAGTATGATTTACAGTTTTTAAGGTGTAAAAATCGTAAAAATGAAAATTACCGAAAATCCATGAAGGGAAGTTTGGTCCGGTAATATTACCGTTATCTTACCGTTGCCAAGGTAAATATTCTCTCTTTCGAACTCTAGCCGCAGGCTGATAGTGAGTGCAGTACATTCGTGTGCAGTCATACGGGTACAAATATATGTATACGACTATAGTGACTATACGTATCAGACAAGAAAGGTTGGTTGGCAGGCAAGGCAGTTCATGCAGCCAGGGCCAGGCCAGTCGGGCTAGGCAGGCAACCAGGTAATCAGCCGTGAGCGCTGTGGAACCAGTCGTCCGACCAGGCAGCAGAAGCACAAGCAGGCGCGATACCGTACCACGTTCCGAGGATCTACGAATCACCCGACCATAACCGAAGTTCGTCGGAATTACACGAAGTTTTCCCGAGCGAACGAGTGAGCGAGTCAGAGATACGGGCAAGCAGTGCGGCCGTTTCTGGTGCCGCGGTTAGGTGACTAAGTTTTCTAGTTTATGTGTGTGCTTGTTTCTATGAAAGGAAAAAGTGCAAAATTACCGTCGTCATTGCAGCAACGATTTCAACGTTGTTGAAAAGGTGTTATTGTTGCGTCGTTTCCGATTTGGTGCGGCAGCGTTGTTGTCCTCTCTTGGGCATTCGTCGTGCACGGACGAATGATCAAAGACGGGTGTGGTGATCGTTTTGGGACAAGACCGTGTGACTCTGGAGGTTCGTTTGCAGAATCGGATAATAATGTACTGATGAGACATCAATCGTAAGGAGAGTGAGGCAACTGGGAGGGTGTTGGCCCGAATCAGATTGCAAGAAAAAGTGCGACGGAGAAGAAGGTTGTGAAGAGGAGACTGACTTTTCGTGAGCCGGTGTGTCATCGGTTCGCCGATCGCACCCGGGCCACCGATGCGTCGCGTGATCGCGTTGGTAAGACCTGGGCTGAGCAAGTCAAATTTGTGTCTCCTTAGACGTAAAAAGATATTGGTACAGTTGTAGTACTGTGCATGCGAGAGAGCGTCTGATTTGTTTGATTTTGACCCACCCTCTGCTTCCTTTATACCTGTGTTTATTACCTTTAATCTGGAGAGATCTCCAGAGAGTCTGGAAGGCCAGAGGAGAATATGAGTTTCACTAGGGGATTAGAGTAGTTTTGCCGTGTCCGTCGGGTCTGGAATTTTAGTCCAAGGTGGCGCGGGTGCAAAGGCAGTCGAGATCTGCTCGTGGAGCAGAAAAAAGTTGGTTGGTGAACTGTTGTGTGTGCCATTGTACGGGTCACGCGCCTGGGTCACTTGGACCCAGAGGTTAGGCGCAATTGGGCTGGTTCTGTTTTTGTGCCACTGGTAATATCAACGACGTCCGTCGGCAGATAAGTTTTGTGCTGAAAACTCTGAAAAGGATACAAAGATGCAGGTGGCAACGTTGTTCAGGGAAAGCGCCAACCTGCTGGGTGCTTCGAGTTTGGATCCTCCACAAACTCACCATCAGACTATTCAGCAACAGCAAATGCAACAACAATCCGTTGATATGCATATGAATCACCATATGCAGCATCATTACAAAATGTAAGTAGAATCTATGGCTCTTTAGCATATACTACTCCAAAACTTATGAAACTCGACAACTTATGTAAATATGGATGCACTTGCAAACTTTTACTTGATTTTGCCTGAAGTTAGTCGTCCACTATTTGTCGAAAGCAACAAGCATTGCTGTTTTATTAGTAGTACTCTATCCACGGATTTGAGGACAACTTATTTGCATATCTAACAATAAGCATCATGAAGACATGAAAATAGAGCTTTGCTAATGATGTTTGAGGTTAGTTTTCCTATTATTTTTGGTGGAAAACTAATTATTCTGGATTTGGTATAGAAATTTTTTTTCTGTATTTCAGAACTTTATAATCTAATGTTTTATTGCTTAATGTTAATGATCAACACGCATTGACTTTCCAGCTCAAGCAGCTGTTGTGCTTGAGAGCTGTTCACACTATTCACACTATTTTATAGAATATACATAATTCAGATTGCTCCTTTTTGGCATAGAACCCTTTTAGTTTTGTTTATAACTATGTATTATTATTTCGATCAAAAACCAGAAAGCACGTTAATTTCGCATCGCACATGCAATATACTGGTTAGATTTTCACTTTACTATGTACTTACTTGGTCTTTCCAGTCATCACATTTACCTTTTTTCACCTATTTTGGAAATTGATCATCTTTTATCTATGGATAAAGTAAAATTTTATTAATTATTGTGCTAGTAGTTTATTTGAAGTCAAGTTTGTTTATTCTGCCTTTGTTTAAATATTTTTCTCCTTTTTAGTTTAACATTTTTCATGACTAACATTAATAATTTTCGTAATATTTTTTAATATAATTTAAGGAGGCCTTTGGATTATTTAAAAATTTAAATCTCTAATTTTGAAATACATAGATTTGATATTTAAGGACCAGATTCAACATTAAAGTTCTTTTTTAAATATACAAAATTTTACTGAATATTTTTCAGTTTATTGACAATTTTTGCTATTGCAATCAATATTTTTAAAACTATTTGTAGTAAGTATATGTACAAAATCCCAGTTTACCCCTCTGAGAATCAAAATTTTTGACCGTTTTGTCCCTTTTTTGTAGGGAAAACTATAATATTTTTTCCGATTCAAAAGGAAAATATGAGATCGAAAATTTACTGAAGAAACCAAAAAATATTTTCTCTTAATTTAATATTCAAGAACCAAAAAGTTGTAAGAGAAAAACCTCAAAAAAGCGCGAGTATACTTGCTCATCATTTTTTGAAGTTTTTAAATTATAACTTTTTTATTATTGATTTCTTGAATATTAAATTAAGGAAGAAATATTTTTTAAACCAAAAAGCATAAAAAATGCATAAAGAGAAAAGTTCTGTTTTCAGTTGAATTAATAAAATGTCAATAAGCCTTAAAGATGTTCACCTGTTATCGCATCTCAAAATTCAATGATCTTTCAAATAGTTTGAAAAATCGAGGAAAATAACCACATTGTTAAATATAACAAATTTTAAAATAGAAGTCTAATTGCAATTTAGAAAACAAATAGTTGAATCTGTAATTGCTTATTTAACATTAGTAACTTGAGATATTGTATATTTTTTCTTTTGCTTTAAAAAACGATCGTAATTTTGATTCAATCTTCATTATTTTGATAGCTTATTTTGTTCTTTAAAATATTAAATTTAAATTATTTTATTTATTTTATAAAACATTTTTTTTGTCACATTTTTGAAAAGAAAGTTCACCTTTTCTCTTTTTTTAACAACAGTAGGTACTGTGATGACTGTCTATCAATATTGAAAGAAATGAATATTAAGAATTATAATCTGGACATTCAACTATGATACGACGATTTAAATATGAAGTCTAGATATTAACTCTGAAAAAATGTCTGGGTAAAATATTAATTATATGTACTTAAAATTATAACGGCAGACAACGATCAGGAAAATTAAAAATTGGTCAGGGCATAGTTAGGGAATTTTGAAATTGGGATTTTATAGCAATCCTGAATAACCAGAATTCTGGTTCACCGAGAAAAAAAATCTTGTCAAATTAACAGAATCATCTTTTAAGGAGGAATTGGACAGACAGTATGAAAAAAAGTTATTCAAAACGCCTATTTCTTCAGGCTTTTATCTTGATTCTGTCCTTTTTATCAATTCTTTTAGTCGAAATGTGGAAAATTTTATTTTCGATCAAGTAAGTCATCCAGAGTTTCAATTGTATACAAATTACAGATTTTTTTCATTCAGAATCTTTAGAGAAATTTTAGCTGCTTATTCACCGAAATTTGACTGCAGATTCCTAATGAAAAAAAATTGTAAATTTATCCAATTGAAACTTTTCCACATTTCGACTTAAAAATAAATTGATAAACAAAACTGTTTGAAATGAAAAATCTGAGGAAATAGGCGCTTTGACTAACTTTTTTTTCGACTGTCTGTCCAATTACTCCTGAAGGTTATGTCATACTAACCTTAAAATTGAAATTTCTATTATATTTTTTTCGTCCAACTCACGTCCACACAAAATGAAATATCAAGTTGCCTGCTTTTTAAGTTCCCTAAATTTCAACTTAACATCTCATTTTGTGTGAACATGAGTTGAAAAAAAAGGAATTTCAATTTTAAGGTAAGTATAGCATGTCCTTAAAATAGGGACAGATTTTTTCTGTTAGACGTACAAACATTTCTGTAGAATTAACAGAAATGTCTGTTAGGTTAACATTTTTTAAAGGAAAATTAGAATTCTATTTACCTAACAGACATTTCCGTTAATTCTACAGAAAAATCTGTTAAATTTACTGACCAGCTGTAAGTTTAAGGATGTTCTCCTCGTACGGTGAAACTCAAAATTAATCAGTATTGATCTTGACATATAAAGTCAATAAGAAAGAGCCTTTTGTAAATTCCAAAAAATTTTTGAAGAGAAACTAAAGCGTTTTACATAAAAAAATAGGTTATCAATTGTTTATTTAAAAATAGTTATTTGAATATTTGTGCTTTTTCCTTTGTCTTAGGCAAAAGTCATAATTTTCATTTAGTTTCAATTCTCAACGACTCATTTTGTTCCTTAAAAGATCTTTTACAATTCTATTTGAAGCGGTTTTATTAAAATTATTTTATTTAGAAATTATACAGTTAACGGTCTTACGAATTAAACAATATGTCAAATTACAAATTTTAACTAGAATTTCTTATTAATTTAACTAGAAAAAAAATAGTAAGAGCAGATTCTGGTTAATTTATGTGACCCACTGATATATGTAATCTCAAACTAAAGACTAAAGAACGGTTTTTAGAAGCAGTAAAAATAAAACCAAAATTAATTTCAATGCTTTTTGGAAGAGGCAGCAGTACATTTCTTAGAACAAAATTAGTTTGTGTCAAAATTATTTGTTCAATAATAGCTATTTGAAATTTCGAGTTCTTCTTTAATCTTTTCAAACAATCGAAATTTTTATCCAATCTTAATAAACAGTAGCTCATTGTGTTCTTTGGAAAATATTCTACAATTTGTTCGTTGAATTTCATTTAACATAATTTTTGTAAAAAGTATAGACTCTACAAATTTTGTTTATTTAACAATTCCAAAAAAATGATTTTTAATTAAATTCAAAGAACAAAATTGTAGAGAATGTTCCAATGAACAAAATGAGCTAGTGTTTATTAACACTGGATAAAAATGACAATTGTTTGAAAAGATCCTCCTTAACTAGATTTTTTGAATGAAGGTTTATTATCTAGATTAGAAATTAACTAGCATATTAAGTTTAGTATCCAGATTTTAAACCTTAATATCTAGATTCTAAATGTTAAGCCTTAATATGTAGTTTCTAGATGTTAAGTGTTAATATCTAGATCGTCGTCCCATAGTTAAATATCCAGATTATAATTCTTAATATCCATTTTTCTCAGTGAAAATTTCTGCTTTTACATTCAGAATTCAGGTGCATATGACTTTGCGTTTAGCTGTTGTTTGTCTTCGTTTTAACTAAGCATTTGCATGGCAAAAATTGTTTTTCTGAATTTTTAAATCCCACTGCAATAGTATACATCGATTTCTCCAAAAAATCTCTGCCATCTGCATTGCGTTCTGTCATGAGTAACGTTGATCTTCCAGGGTCATCGCGTTGTCGTCATTTGAGCTTTCTCTTGTTGAAGCTACAGCTAATATGCGAATACATGACTGACTCGACGCGACGAATAGAAACTAATAATATCTAATAAGAAATGAAAAATCTCTTTCAAATGTCCAGTCATCAAAGGGAGATGAAGATGAAATCAACCAACACCGTTCAATTGAAATACCAAGAAGGAAAATTTTTCTGATTAAGAATTTACATTTCTTAATGAATCGTTTTAAGCAAACAAAAATTATAATTATTTGCAAAAAAGGCTCAAACATAAAATACAAATACTTTCACTAAATTATTATATTCTTACAATACATGACTCAAACTTAAGTAAAGGGACGTATAGCATTTTATATTCTTATCATCGAGAATATTTGCTATTAAATAGTCGGATATAGAGTTTCAGAATAATGTTGTATAGGTGTAGTTATCAGTAAATATGATACGTGACAGCGATCGTCAATTTGAAGGAACACTGGGGAGATACAACCGCCAAAAGCAATGTTAGGGTGGCAATTTCAAATCATTGCGTCGATTAATTACGACGAAATTAAACAAACGTTATACATAATAGCAATATGCGAGTTGATCGCATCAACTAAACTTTGGATGGATCTGTATCATAATAGAATATATTAATATGAAAGTTGGAATTTTTTTAATGAGATATCAAGAATCTACATTTCTCAAACAAACTACTTTGTATAAAGAACAGCTTTACACATTCAGAAAAAAAATTGGTTGATTCAACAAAATCGTTAAGTTGATTTTTAAAAAAGTGTTGGTTGAACCAACCAAATGTTGTGTTGATTCAACCAAATCTTGGTTGAGTATACCAAATTATTTATTTTTGGTTAAATTAACCAAAACTTTTGGTTAGGTCAATCAACATTTCAATTGTCCGTATAACAAGCAAATTCTTTAGTTGAATCAACCAAAATTTACTTTGTTCAAACAAATATTTGACTGAGTGCAAAAAAATGGTTCACACTTAAAATGCAAGTTAGCTGATAAACTTCGAGAATTTGCTCAGAAAAACAATTTTGTTGATTGAACCAAATCGTTTAGTTGAAGTAAACAAAAATGTTGGGCAAAGGGAACCAAATCGTTGAGTTGATTTAAACAAAAATTTTGGTTAAGGGAACCAAATTTTGTTGTGTCATCCAAATGTTTTGTTGATTGAACCAAATCATTGGTTGAATATACCAAATTATTAATTTTTGGTTAAATCAATTAAAACTTTTGGTTGATCCAACCAAACATTTAGTTGCCGCAACTTCTATGGTTGAATCAACCAAAATTTGATTGATTAAACCAAGTAATTTTTTCCGCGTTGAGAAAGCTGTTTTCCAAAAGTTAAAGCAAAGTTCAAACAAAATATAACGTAATTTCTATAGAAAAATTTTCAATAAATTAAATTTGCAGAAGGAAGGTCATAAAAATTAATAATTAAAAAAGTGAAATTTTCGATTCAGATTAAGGTACAACTTACATACTTTTACCGATTATGATCTGCATTTTTTTATGAAAGGAACTGAAATGCACAATTATTAAGAGCATCAACCTTATGCTGTTTAATTTAAATTAATAATATATACAGTATTTGTCAACCAAATTTTTTTTGTCCCAATTTTGATTAGCTCAACAAAAGTTTTATTGACTCAAGAAAAATTTGGTTTTGCTGAGGCAACCAAAGAAAAATTTGGTTTTGGTAATTCAACAAAACTTTTGTTAAGCTAACCAAAATTTTTTGGGACAATACAAAAATTTGGTTGCACAAATACCGACAAAATTTTTTTCTTGTTCTAACAACTGTTTTCTCAGTTTTTGTGGATACGTTTTTAAACCGTTTTTGTGTATATAAGCTTACCTCCAGCCAAAATGAATCGGTATTTTGGTCACAAGTTTCGGAGAAGTAAACGTTAGGCTCATTAAAATTCTATTTTTCTATTCAGTTTAGAAATAGATAAAATGATTATGAAATAATGAATAATAACTTTTAGTATCAATCACTACTCAATACGTAAACAGTTGCGACCTTCAAAGATAAAACATAAATATGTAAGATTACTGACCTGATTATCACAATCAGGCTGAACAAGAAGTCAAGTATTAGAAAAGGAATATCTAACATCGTACAAAAAGTTGAAGGCTTTATTAAATAAAATAGACAGTTTGAAATCCGGCAGAAATTTCTTCTCACCCTAAATTGAAGCAAAATAGTGTGATTTGCATATGTATATCAGAAAAACCTTTTTTTCAAATTAAAAAAATCGTTTTTTACCCTCCTTTTTTGATTCAAAATAAAAATTTTGTTCTACTATCCTTTCTTCAACATTAAAAGAGAGTTTGATTTAAAAAAATAACGAATTTGAATGAAACAGATTCTTTGTTCGAATGATTTTTAAAATTTAAAAATATATTTTTTTGATTCAACCAAAGTATCGCAATAAATTAAAAAAACAATTTGTTTGAATTCGTAGTTTTTAATCACACAAATACTTTTTTGTAATCGAACAAATAATTTTTTTGAAGTGAATTTCTCACAGGGATGCGCATGCGCACTTGCTTTTTTTGTCACCTGGACGCTAACGACCGCATGGCAATTGCGTTGTTAAACAAATAATGTAAAAATGCACTGTAAGGACGCCTTGCTTCATGTATTATCTGAGATTTTATATTCCGAGAATATTATGAATATTCATGTAGCTTATATAGGCGATGAATTCTAAAATTATTGGCTGCAAACTAGTGGTCAGCATTCTCAGATTGAGTTCCTGGAGTCCTGCGTTTGATTCTCAGCAGATTACACTCATCGCTGGATCGACTGCACGGCTCGGGGGTAGAGTGTTCTCGATCCAATGCTATTCGAGCGAGCAGTC